>CM070545.1:2827725-3094077 GCA_036346405.1 Phyllostachys edulis | reverse complement strand
TTTGGTTCTTACAAAGAAAATTCATGATAACTTTTAAGGTATATTGAACACATATACAAGATATTGAAAATGAATACAATCAAGGCATTGAAGCGGAGACAACTTGATAGCACAATCTCAAGCCATCGCGATTGCAACGAAGATACATATCTGATGAAAAGTGACAAAATATACGCGTTAAACCTCTGAGAAAAAGGAGCACATACTGGCAGGTCATGAACACTAATTGATCATAGATTCAAATGGGGCATCTGATGAAATTGCTATGATTCTCCAATCCACAATGTTTCTTGGCGATTAAAAATTTGGTGTTGAGGCCTTGAGGGCACTAAAGCGATCCACAGTGCCGTACCATACATGATATCTGGGATAATCTAACTATATACAAGCCACTATACATGATAAAATGGTATCGAAACTAATCTTAACTAAATCATTGCAGCGGACCGCCATTCTCTAACTCATCAAGAATTGGCTTAAAAATTTGGATCTTCCTTAATGCTAGACATGCACTCTTCAAATTTGTTCCTTATGTGTTGGACTAGTCAAGTTTTCGACATCTTGGACATAGCGAGGATCCTAAGCCAAATAAGTGGATAGTGGAGACATTTAGGGCATTCACGACCAAAGAATCAATGGCAAATGGAAACCAGGAGGAGACCTCTGGGGAAAGTAGGAAACAGGCACCAAGAAGTTCAGAAGCTAAACGAAGAACGAGATCATGATAATGATCAAAAGCCTCGTCCTTCGAAGCAAGAAAGAACACCCAAGAATATCTCGAAAAATCATCGACTATGACAAGAATATACCATTTGCCACCAATTGACCGAACCCTAGCAGGACCAACAGTATCCATATGAAGCAACTATCCTGGTCCGTCAGTCATGACCATAGTCAATAGCGGGTGTGAGGTGGCAACTTGCTTGCCATGCCTACTGGCGCACATACAACATCCTTGCGACTTTGAGTTTAGGCAAACCACTCATGAGATCAAGGCCGCTAACTTTCGTGTCAGTGGTCAAAACCAATGTGTCCCAACCATCGGTGCCAAAGCCGGATATCACAGGAAGATGAAATTAAACACTTAAGAGATCCGGCAAGAGATTGAGAAAAATCAGCTCAAAAATTCTACCAACTCTAGAAATCCCAAAAGCGAGCTCACCAAAAGAATCAAGCACGGAAGCAAAGCGTTCTTCTTAAATCTAGTCTCATAGCCATCATCGAGAAGCTGTGAGACAGAAAGGAGATTGTACCTTAGCTTGGACACAAGAGCGACGTCCTTGAGAATGAACTTGTCGTTCACCCTGATCGATCCAGTTCCTTCGATCCGCCCTAATGTATCATCTCGAAGGTGATGAAGTCATCACCGATCGCTCGCGTGAAGAAGTAAACCATCTTGAATCTCCGGTCATGTGGGCGTGGAGCATTGGAGTCGACGAGCCACTTGTTCTTCCTCCTTTGGCGGCGATCCGAAAATCAAAGCACAAAAACGATGTGTCTCATCTTGGGGTTAGTTAAAATAGACTTGGGAACCCGATCTTTGAGACACATGTCTCTGAAAGTATTCAAAGCGAGCGAGTGTCCTTGATCTTAGTTGATGTTCTATCATGAGCAATGGTCACATAAACATGAGATGCGTGCAATCTAGGAACATGATGATGATGAGCATGTCTGACAAATCCTAAACCGGGTTTCTTCATCTCTACATGACCATGTCTCACAAAAAGCTCTAGGTTGATGAAATGAAGTTCTAGCATGATTTTTATTAGCATTTTCAACCTCATGTGAGAACTCAACCAAATGTCCACTCTTCTTGCAATAGGTGCAATGGTATTTTTGTACTCTTTGGGAGAAGCACCTTTTGACTCAAAAGAAGGTTGGACAAAACCTGCAAATTTGAAAGTAATTTTTGCAGGTTGGGTTTTGAATTCAACTAAGCCCTTCTCCAAGACCTGAATGACCTTAGTCTTGGATTTGTCCTGGGCAGAGTTGTATCCTAAACCTTGCTTCTTATAAGGAGTTCTAGACTTGTCAAGAATCATGTTTAATTGTTTTGCACCATTAGAGAATTTTTGTAAAGTATTCTTAAGATAAGCATTCTCTTTTCCAATATTAACACATGATTCACAGTACTTGGCCTTAGCATGTTTCTCCTTAAGACAAGCAACTTCAAGCTTATAGGCTGCACAAGATGCACAAGGCATAGATTCAATTGTGTCCTTAAGCTTGGCATATTTAGCTCTAACTGCCTCTAGAATGTCGTTAACTTCATGTTTACGTTCTATGCAGAAAGAGCAAAAGCTAGATTTAACATTTCCAGAAACATCCAACTTGCTAGACTCTAAGCATTTTTCACAGGGAGCAGATTTTTCATCAATTAGCTCAGTCCTAGCATTATCAAGTTGATGCAAAGCAATATCATGAGCAGATTGCAGTTTAGACAGTTCGGAGTGCAAAGCATGGCAGGATGAACATTCATCAACATCTAGACTCTTAGCATTCACAAGCTCTACTGTCAAATTCTTAACTTGTGACTCTAGATCCTTGTTCTTAGCCATGATGAACTCTAACGCCTTATCCTGACTAAGAAGTTGTTCATACATGTTATCGCATCTAGAAGAAAGAACATCATAGGAGAGAGGTACCTCATCGTCGTCATCGGCGTCGACAGAGTCGACCATGAAGCACATGTCGGTGAAGTCCTTGGCCTTCCCTTTCTTGTCTTGAGGTGGCTCCTCCTCCTCCTTGTCCTCCTCGCTCCCGGAGTCCACATCGCTCGTGGATTGCTCTCCAAAAGCGGCAAGGACCCGGTGAGAGGCCTTCATCAGATTGGCAGCTTCAAACTTAGATTTGTTCCCTTGAGGCTTCTTCCAAGCTGGCTTTCCCTCCTTGTGGTTGCCCTTACCCTTCAGCTTGGGGTAGTTAGCCTGGATATGGTAAAGCTCACCACACTTGTAGCATGTCACAGGGCCACCTCTCTTTTTGTTTCTCACATTGTTGTAAACCCGTGTGAATTTCTTGACTAGGAGAGCTAGCTCAGGCTCGGAAGACTCTCAAGATCCTCTACATGAATAGCAGATAAATAGGCAAGAGAAAAACCCGAAGAGGACTCAGTAGAACCATCAAAAGCTCTTAAAAGAGGATCAGCCATCAAAGCCATGTTATCCTTCTTAGGAAGACTGCCTCTCTTGATCTCATGAGTCTTGAGCTTGCTATAAAGCAGCTCCAAAGAAAGAGTAGAGATCGGCGTTCTCCTCTATGGCGGTAGCCTTCATCTCCCACTCCTTGGTGTTGATTGCGCCAAGAGGTGGGTGGCATTCTCGCATTGAGAGTACTCAATGTCCTTGACTCTCATCGATTTATCACTTTGTTGAAGCAGTAAACGTCATCAATGCTCTTGTCGGGGCGCATCTCGAACTTGTTATACTCTCGCTTGAAGACCGTTTGGCGCACTTGCTTAACGGGACGATCCCTCATGATAGGTTTCGAGGTGTTCCAAATCTCATGTCGCGATCTCAAATTGCAAATCCTATCATACTCCTGTCTACCAAGCCCACCATATAGGAGGTTCTTTGCCTTGTTGTTGTTGCCAAAAGTATTGCGAAGCTTGCGTAGCAACCGAACAAAAGCAGCTGGAACTCGAACAACCTCCCATACGGCTTGTCGCCGCTCACGAAGGAAGACGCATATGCGGTTCTTCAATAGGCATAGTCGAGCCCATCGAAGATATGCGGTTGGTCGAGTACTTCTCCATCATACGTTCGTTGGCCAGGTTAAGATCAAGATTGAACTAACTGGGCTATGATACCACTTGTTGGACCGAAAATGCGACTAGAGGGGGGGGTGAATAGGAGCACCAAATTCTTTTTCACTTTGAATGGATTCAACTTGTAAATCACTTCAATAGCTATGAGAGCTATGAAGATCAATGATTAAGCCACGAGGAAGTCTTTTGTTGAATCCTCCTAACCCCCAAAGCTCGACAAACAAAATCGAGAAATCTTTGAAAAAATCGGGGAAATTGGTACAACCGCAGAACAAGCGAGCGATCGTCAGATGTGCGGTACAACCGTAAGGCAAGCAGGCGGTCCCTACCGATGTCTTGCGGTACAACCGTGGGCAAGCAGGCGGTCGTCTGGGTGTCTGGAACAACCGACGACAAAAACCAAAATTAGCACAACTTTTGATCCACTTGGCCAAACTCTCACGAGATTTGAAACACACCTTCCTAAGGAGGTAAGGAACCTATTCCAAGCAAAAGAAAGACTAGATCCACGTCAAAGTTCCTACCTTTCTCGAATTGAGCGAAGGAGGTTTCAAAACCGATTTTCGAACCTAAACATGATTTAAACCTTGCTCGTGGGTAAAGAATGATCTAGATGATCTTAGATGCACTCCACATGTCACGACAAGCTAGATCACTGACAAGAAACCAAAGAGAAACTTCATGAGATCAAAGAAAGATCCCAAATCACCAAATAGAGAAAGAAAGCAAATGAACTCATCTTTGAGAGAACTTTCTTTGGATTGATTTGATAAGACAAAGGATTACAGCCACTCAAGAAGATGAATGATTACAATCACGATGCGCATGGACACGAGATCAAATCATCTCTCTCTCTCTCTAGAACCCTAACCTCCACTAATCCTCTCCTAAGCAACTAGGGTTTCAAAACAATGAAAGGGTTGGAGGAGGTGCAGACCTCCGCCTATTTATAGTGGAGGCTTAGACCTTCTAGAAGATTAACCTAATGGGCTCTGTTAAGGCCCACACACAAATGGGTCACACAGCGCGCTTTTCAAAGCGCCATCTTCATCTCCTCTTGACCTAGTCTACTTTTCCACGCCATCTTGCGCCGCGGGTTGGCCAAAAGATCACCAAGGCGGTATTTGATACAATTACAAAAATACCCCTTCTCGATCTTTTTCGAAGATCGAGTCCCATCATCGTGAAGCACCTCCATGCTTACGCCACATGTAGGTTGATCCGGCGGCTCTCATCATGTCGATAAGTCTCTCATCCGGCTCCACCGAAACCACCATGGCACTTGCACCGACCAGCGCCGCTTGATCCAACCGTAGCAGCCGAAGCGCGCGATTCGGTCACCTTTTGTCCATTCTGCGCCACGCTTGACTCCATTGACCTCACCCAGCATCCCCGATCGTTATGGACCTCAGCTCTCCAAGCTTAGTCGATCATCCTCGCCATTGACTATCGTTGGCCTCCAAGCAACCAAAGACACCAATAGACAAAGAAATCAATTTAAGAACAAGTTCTTCACAACTTGACCCACGTTAGTCAAAACATGCATCATGCAACACATATGCCATGAAACCCATGAACTTGACCTAACCCAACGACAAAGCTCCAAGTTATCCAAAACTTAGAAACAGAATCGGTACAACCGCCATGTAATGGCAGGGTACTACCGCTTGTCATGATCGTCGTATCTTTATATACCTAACGGTTGTACCACTTCTCAAAGGAATCCAAAACTCCCCAAAAACATCCTCTCTGGAAATTCCATACCGCTTCTCAAATGGTTCAACCGTGATGCGGTACAACCGCCATCTACTGAGGCGGTACTACATAGCTTCTTGATCGTCTGCGTCAACCTTACTTGCCTTGATACGACCGATTAACGACACTTCTTTGAAAGCTGTTTCGACAAACCGAGAACGACATTGCCAATTGTAACATCATCCTAAGATCATGCAAATATCCCCATGATATCCACAGCAAATCATACACTTGAGTGTGTCAGGCTTGATGAATGATTTACATTTGATTCTGTTAATTTGGTCATTTAAATGCCGTTGGATTAATGCTTAATTGTTTCATATTTATCTGGAATTAATTATGATTATTTGCTAATATTGCACATGTTAAGCATATTATTGAGTTTAAATGACATGGAGATACTTCATATGTATATGTTAATTTGGGACACTTGCAATCCATTTCATTGCATATGTAACTTATATAGATAGCAAGTAGCGAGATGGCGAGAGGCCGATCCTCTTGTAAATGTATCAACGCCATGAGATGGAAGAAAGCGCCGACTTAAATCGCCCGTCACCGACGCTTGAGATGGAAGAGGCATCGAGCGAGGCCAAATCACCGTCGGCGATAATGACACAGGCGAGATGGCGAGAGGACAATCGAAAATGCTGCGGTAGGTGGTCATCACGCGAGGTCGATGACTTTGGGGTCTCTCTGAGTCCCAAGAGATCGTGAGTGAGATTCCGGACCATCTGTGGGATACTTGGAAGAGCGGGTCCCCATCACCACACCAAGGTGGAAGGAGCTCCGCGAAAGAAGCGAAAAGCGCCTTTGTGGGCCAGAACTTTCGGAGAAGTTCACTATTCGAAGCGAGATGTGGCGCAGCGCGTCGATTGAGCGGCGATACTCACGATGGATAAATCATGGAGGACCTTCAAGAGCATTCTTTTCATGAAGTGCGTGAACAGGTCGGGCGCCGCCATGAAGTATAGATTCTTGGCAGGGAAGCATGGGGCGCCTTTGTGGCTATAAGCGGCGATCGAATTTAAGGAGCAAAGTCACGGTGCACAAAGCTCTCGGACCACGAAACACTCACCCACTTACAGACTCGGCACGCGTGAGTGCGTGGGTAAATCTGAGAATGGGTGGCGGAGGAGGAGAAGCATACCGGGCCATTTCACGATATCACAGACCCGTGTTCCCTAATTTGGTTAAGCGAGGCAAAAGTCTCGATCTTGCAGCAGCAACTCTTTCACAAACCCGCACTGTGAAGTGTCCCAAGCGTGTGGTAAATATATCGAACTACCTAGTTGTTAATAAGTCCATAACTTCGTAGTGTCTATAATAACATGATGACCTCTTGCGGCGTGACTTGTCGCCCACGCTTCCCAAGGCTCCTTCAAGCGAGGCGGGGGAGAGCGATATACTATCTACTACCAGGAAACAAGGAGCACTCGGTCGCACGTGAGGCCTTGGGGTTAACGTACCTTGGGGTCATGGATTCGCGGACGATCTCTGCGTATTGGAGTAGGAAGAGATCCAAGGTCGAAACACGACGCTACCAGGTTGAATCTGGATGCTTAATGACAAATTTGAAGAAAAGATAGCAAGCATTGCAGGATCAAATGAATCAACTCTGAGGCGATGCAAGCCACCCTGTTAATTTGGGGCAGTTTTGCTCGACATCGAGATGGCGTGGCGTCCGCATAATTTTGAACATGGCGGCGTCCAATTACCGATAGAGGACATCAAGGTAATGTACATCTATGGAATGCACCAAAGATAGACCTATAGGATGCCTTAGCTAATTGCGTGTCGTTTTGTAGCAAAAAGACTTACCGCAAGCTCCAAGTGAGGATAGTCGGGTCCATTTCTCTTAAAATTTGCCGAGGATGGTGTATCCATACTAGGAAGAAGCAAGGGCAAGACGGTGCCCGGTGGTGTAGGGTTACGCCAGGGTCGAGGTGGACAATGTACATGACCATTTCATGGCCGTCCCGCTGGAGATTCGCCCGAGCGAAGAGATCAGAACACTAGGGGATGCCGTCCACTCTTTTATCCAGTGGCCCAAGAAGGACATTGCCCTAGACCTAGCAGTGCCACGATCTGGACATGACCATTCCTCTCCAACGGGACCCTCAATGACTCCACCTCATGTTTCGCCTCAAAAGGCCACCTCGTCAGTTCCCATGGAGAAGACGCCGAAGGAACAGCAAAAGCGTCTTGCCCGTGTCGGTTCCGAGTCGTCTCACAGGAAGACCCTGCCAACCATTAAGTCCAAATCGAAATCGACGAACGTTAAGGCGCCTCCCAAGTCCGGGAAGTCCGCGAATTCCGGGAAATGCGTCATCGGAGAACCGTTGTGCTCGACCGACGATACTCCACCACTGGATATGCTTGTCGGGCTTTGCATGCCCGGTACATCGAAGACCGCAAAGAAGGGGTGCAATCTTTGGAATCACCGTCGATATCAACGATAAGCATTTCTTCAGCGGGACGAGGTGCCGTGCGGGAGCCGACAACTTATATGACCTATTCAACCTCGTTGGTCTCGAAGCCTCGCTTCTATGATGTTGGACACTGTAAGTGTGTACAATCAAGTTCTACATTCACGTAATACTGATATAATACTGATAAATGTCACAACTCATTACTTATGTGTAGATACATGATGAAAAATGCTCGGGCATGGCGAGAACCGGTGGGTTTCCTCGACCCACACGTGGTATCTATGCAAACCATCGAAAGAGACTCGTCCTTCGTCGAGAAATACATAACGGATGCATTGCTTTGTTAGCAGAACAAGAAGTACATAGTGGTGCCCTACAACCAGGGGTAAGTGTCACTACTTGCTATACAAATTTCATTTGTACTTTATCGCTAAAGACACGAACTTAGGTTTAATGACTATAGCGACATACATGAGTAGGTACCCTTTGGATCCTTTTAGTTATTATACCCAAGAGGAACCATGTGATATACCTTGATTGCCTAATCTGCAACAACCACGACTTCAGCGTTCTGAGAGGAATACTTGAGAGGTATGCTCATTTCCTCCATACATAACTCTATTGTAGTCTTCATTCGTTTGAAATGGCCGAGGATAACCTTTTGGAATCATGTAGGTCGTTCATCGAGTATGTTGCCAACAAAGGATTACACAATGGATTGAGCGCCGGACTAACACACAGGATGCAATTTCCGGTACACGCTACAACACAATAATCCTATATCATACTTCATAATAAGCGTCTCGAAATGACTATACCTATATATGTAATTCTATTTTTGCAAAGTCGCTTGACAAAGAAGTGATGAGCTATGTGCGATCTCGTTTGCCATCATATGCTGACTAATCATTAATGCTAGGAAGAAGGATCCCGAGGTTTGTCAATCTCAAAATAATTATTTCCTAATTATAAATTTAAATATATATGCTAACCACTTTACTCTTCTTGCTAGCGACAGGGCTTGGACATATATTTAGGTGCACTCGTTGCGAAAGAGATCAGGGACATTCGAGGAAGCTCGCAAATTTATCAAGGTAGATATCATTAACAACGATGGAGAGTTTCACTCATCGTAACCCCAGTTTCACCGCGTCGACACCTCTCAACCACTTGTAAACAATTGACTCAATTGTAATCCAATTGTAACTATACCGAGCAATATTTGAACAAATTCGATCTATTGTAATTTATTTTGAGTAATGATCACTTTGAGTTGTCAAAAATTGATTATCCGTAATGTATCTGTTGTATCGCATGCTTGTTTTCAGAGGGCATGGCTAGCAATTCTGAGGCTAGCCAAAAACAAAAAAAAAGGTTGGTAGAAATGAACAATCCAGACGGTTTTTGTTGAAACCGTCATGCATGAAGGGCAATATCACAGACGTTTTCCCTTAAAACCGTTTGTGATCGTGAAGATCACGGATGGTTTACATTAAAACCGTCATGATCGTTGAATAAACCGAGCGGTTCTTTTCAGCGTATCACATACGGTTTTAAGGGAAACCGTCTCTGATATTACCTTCTGATTTCAACAAAAACCGCTCGAACGGATATTCAACGTATCACGAGCGGTTTTTAATGTAAACCGTGCAGGATCTCCTACGATCATGAGCGGTTTTAGGAAAGCGAAATGCGTGATATCGCCTTCCTGAGCGGTTTTAACAAAAACCGCTCGTGATAATACATATCATAGGCGGTTTTGAACCGTGCAGGATACTTACTGATATCACAGACCAACAAATATAGACGGTTCAGAAACCGTCTGTGATGACCGTTCCGAACCGTCTGTGATGTGGTTTCCTATAGTAGTGGCACCAAGTACTTTTATGAGATTGATGAATCATGTGCTTAGAACTTTTATTAGCAAATTTGTTGTTATTTACTTCGATGATATCTTAATTTACAACAAGTCTCTTGAAGAACGTATTGAACATCTAGAATGTGTGCTATGTGTCTTGAGAAAGGAAAAGTTGTACGCTAACCTTGCCAAGTGCACCTTTTGCACCGACAAGGTATCTTTTCTTGGTTTTGTTGTTTCAGGTCAAGGAGTGGAGGTGGATGAGTAGAAAATAAAGGTTTTTCGTGAGTGGTTACCTCCACAAAATATGAGCCAAGTGAAAGACTTCAAAGTAGTTCAAAAGATCAATGACAATGCCTATAAGATTGATCTTCCCAGTAAGTATGGAGTTAGTGAGACCTTCAATGTCCCCGACTGTCTCCATACTTTGGACCAAACGAGTCAAGGGCGACTCCTTTTCAAGAAGGGGGAGGAGCGAGGACATCCCAACCTTTAATGACCACTTGAAGATGATCATCTCCATGACCAAGATATTCTCAAGGACCAACAATATCAAGGACCAATCACGAGAAGACATGCTAAACAAATACTTGATTAGGTGAATGCTAACTTAGGACTTATTCCAGATCTCAATAACTTAGTAGTGCTTCCAATGTCCTCTTCTTTGATTGAACTCAGGTGCATTGGAGAGGAACAAGGAGGTCCAGAAAACCAACGAGTTTTGCAATCATTATCTGCATGAATTATAATGTTTCCAGCCAGCATAAACCAGACCATTGGATAGCTTGTGAAGTCTGTTTTCCTGTGCTTCAAACCGTGCACTATTTGGAGTTGTGTAAAGAAACTTATGGTCATTTTAGTAACAGCTGCACATGCTGACAAATGCTGCGCGAAAACTGAAGAATCTTTGAATGCTTGCACACCAACCTGTCAAGTTTCACTGTGCATATCCTATATGGATGGAAAGAATATCAAGTCTATTTTCACCTCCAACAAACGGTTCATCATTTGGACTTCCGAGGAGAGAGTTATTGCTGTTTCACTAAACACTACGCAGAAGTTGAGCAGACGCGCGAGAATTCAAGAGGACTCCTTGAATGCTTCAACCAGTTGGCCTTCCACCTTCCAACGTGGTGACTTATGTTCTATTGGACCAAAAAGGTGACTAGAGGGGGGGGGGTGAATAAGAGCACGCTCACTTTTTTCACAAGGATCGAATTCAACACCAATTCAGTCCAATAGCAATGGAAGCTATGAAGATCAAAGTACAAGTGCAGCGGATAACTTGTATTGAATTCAATCCAAACCTCAAAGCAAAACACCCAAAATAACCAAAAACTCAATTTGCAAATAGATGGGCGGTCAGACCTCTGATATTGGTGGGTAGAATATTTTGCCTAGCAGTCAGACCTCTGATATTGGCGGTCTGACCGCCAGCCTGATGATGAACAGTCCAAAAGCCCAAAAACCGAAACTAAAAATGATCTAACTTTTAAACCGTAAGGCCAAACTCCACGAAATTTGAATCACACCTTCTTAAAGATATTAGGAACCTATTCCAATCAAAGATCACAGAGATCCATGTGAGACCCGGCGTTTATTAGGCTCATAATACTTAGTCGTCCGATTGACCTAGTATTATCAACCAAATAAACCCGGTCTCGAGATGTATACTTCCTGAATGCAGTATACATACCTCACAACAAAAGAATGTATCAATTCCATACAACACATAGAACATAAGCAACAAATCAGAAGTTAACATTAATAAGGAATAGATATTACAAAAGAGAGGCCCTTAGGCCAAAATAGCAGTAAATACAAAAAGATAACAGCGGAAGCAAAAGTGCCATAAAGATGGCTATAACACAAAGCCAATCAGTGTGCTTTAACCCTAGGCATCTGACCGACCGCCAAGCTAGCCGTCAAGAAAGCGCAACACGTAGCACAAAAGAGAGGCTCTTGGAGCTCTCCTTCTTCCTCTGCAACAAAAGCCACAAAAAATTGCCACAACCACGCGGGATGAGTACATAAAGTACTCCATAAGACTTACGTGTGAGATAACAGAACTATAAATAGCTACATGCAAGCTTTATTTAAGTGGATGAGGCTTTGGACTCATTTTAGCATAAAGCAACATTTATTTGCAATAACATAATAGATTGAAGGCAATTTGGCAAAGCATTTTTAAATGTTGAAGTAACAACGAGATAATAACATAGTAACAACAACAAGAACAATCTCGGAAGTGACTAACCCAAGTCACCACAACAATAGCATGAACTCCCGTTCATACCAACCATGTCAAGTTTTAATTAAAGGTTGTAGTCTAGTCTTGAACGACCTTACCAAGCATGTCCATAACCTAGGGCGAGGCTATTGAATAGTTTTATCCCTGCAGGTGTACCATTGTACCCACACGTCGAGACCGCCTTTCCTTCGCACACTACCTAGAAGGTGTGCTGCACTGCTAAGTCCTCTGAGACCTTTCCAAAGGATGAATGCTAATTACGAGCTGCACAACCCACGGGAGAAGGAGACATCACAACCTTCCGGAAGCTAATGCTCCCTCCCACACTATACATATACATTTGTTTTTGAAAACACACCAACCGAGCTCGCTCATAATTAACACCTCCTAGAGTACTTAGTCAAGAGGGTTCCATATGCCCTCGCGTGGTTAGTCTGTGAAATCGCTTGGCTTAGTGACCCAAGTACTCGGTCCTTAGGGACCCAGGCATACCACCACATCCAAAAACCGCACCATCCATCCAATATGCCCAAGTCTAAATCAATCTTTTATTTTCAGTTTTTGATTTTACAAATTAATCAAAGCACAAGTGCTGGACATATAGGAGTAATAATCATTTTTGAGTGATCAAGACCATCGACTAAGTCGATGATCGCCCATTTCTACCGATAACTAAGCATGTCTAAGCAATTGCATCGAAACTACTAAGTGATAAGAGCTCATCCAACGAGCTCCCACCACAGCAAATAACCTAGGCTCAAGGTAGTAGAGGATGAACAATTCCTACAGATTATGCAACTATAGGCTTGCTAGCGATATTTAACACAAAGTAGCATGCATACATAGAAGTAAAACAAAGTATTAAGCTTTCAAGTAATGGGACAATGATGGAAATGGTCAAACTGCTTGCCTTGTTGCTGGTGGTCAAATGGTGGCAGAGGATCGCTCTCGGGATCACCACAAATGTCGAACCCTAACGAAAAGAGCGAAAAAGAACCGATAAGAACAAAGAATTCAAAAGGACTCAACAGCAAACTTTCTCCAAAAGACTTGAAATTTTACAGCAGCAATATAAAGATTTATCATGAATTTAGCAACAAGAATCAATCGATTTGGATTCTTGATGCAAAAGATATGATCAAAACAATTCAATTCGGCCAGAAAAATCCAAATTAAATTAAAAGGGCTACTGTTCATAAATTATTTTCTAGGGTCTTCTGGACATGAAATTTTTATGGTAGATAGGTAATGACATTCTAAGACTAATGGAAGTGGTTTCAACTCTTTTGGAGTTACATTGCAACTTCTACAATTTTTTAAAGACAAGAACTTGAACAAAATTATAATGCATAATTATTCTTTCTGAAAACAGTAACATGTTCAAAACTATTTTTCCTAGTAAGTTCATTATTAGAGGAACCCAACAAACTTGGATTCACTCAAAAATCATCTATAGAGCATTAGTTATGTCTTTTACAAGTTAAGCCTTAATTTGAGTGTATATTTAAAAAGGGAGTTTTAAAACCTATGGCCCAAACTGCGCTCTGGAGCTGAACTCAACTTACAATCATTTTTGGATTAAAGTCAAGTTCAAGATAGAGCTAACACAATTTGAATGACCTCAAATGGATTTAAAATGAGAAAGATATGAAATTCTAAAGTCTATACCTTATTTCAGTTTAACTAAGAATTTACTGGCATTTCTAACACTCGCAAAGACATGGGAGGTCGTGAGCCACAGATCACAGATCTAACGGCTCAGACCTCCCAGGAGAACAACACAAACGCGCACGTGAAGGTCCAGAGGTCCTGGACCTCTTAGCAACTCTCATGCGCGAGGTGAGGGGGAGGTCGTGGCCGTAGATGGGAGATCCAACGGACCACAACACAAAAAGGAGGTCCCAATGCACCCAGATCTAAATGGGAGGTCATGAGCGGCTGAGATGGCCTCGGGGAGGTCCTAAGGGAGGTCCTCAACGTCACAGACCTCCAGGGAGGTCTGGACGGCCAAGATTGCGCCAAGGAGGTCTTGGACGCTCCAGATCTCCTCGGAGGAGGTCCGACGCCCTGCACTCCAACGCCGCACGAGCTTTGGACATGAGATAAATGCGCCGGGACCACGAGGAGGTCGCGGCGAGGGTTTTAATGCGCAAAGGGACAGGGTTAATGGCAGTTAAGACACCAATGATTGCGATGATTGGGCATTTAAAACGGTGAATTTATGTCCTAAAAACGACAATGACACGCTCTGGACATCCGACAAAATCCCGAGCGTGAAGAAGTGGTCCTCGCCGGCGATGTAGAGCTCGCCGGTGAGGTCCAATGATACCGCTGAGTGCACAATAACGTTGCGCACCCAGTGGACCTCCTCTCGACGGCGACGGCGGCTTTGAACGCCGGCGAGCCGAGAAGGCAAAGATGACCAAAGACGGCCAAACACGAAAATGCAAAAGCACTCCGCGCAACATTCAAGCTTGTGCAAGAAAAGCTCCGCAAAATCATTCATGCGGGTGCCCAGCGCTAAAGGACTAGCAGGAGGTTTACCTGGAGGTCCTAAGGCGCTGAGGAGGTCGAGGAAGTGATGACCGGAGTTGGGGAAGAAAGGTGCTCCACGGCCAAAGCTCCAGCTCCGAGCTCCAATTTGTCCCCCTCTGCAAATGCCCAACAAATCAAGTTAGGACTTGGTCCCGGAGGGAAGGCACAAATGGAAACAAGGAGAAAGGTGGAAACCCAAGGACCCTTGTCCACCGAGGAACTTCAAGTCCAACAATGGCGCTAAGGAGCTCTGCTTAGAGTTCACAAGCACAGATGGGTGAGCAAAGAACAATAGCGTGCAAAGGAAGATAAAGGCACAAGGGGGGTGGTTTTATCCTAAGGGCAATTGAGGTCGAGACCACCGCTAAGCTCCTGTGAGCTTGGCTCATGGCACGATCTTGGCATTGGACAAGACTTAAAGTGGACATGGTGGCGGTGTCCGAGTGACCCATGAGGCGGAAGGCCGACACGCATTAAATCTTGGTCAAGAAAGAGCCGTTGAAAGGACACAGTGGACAATTTGGACATTAACTCCCCCCGCCGAGTACACATGCGCGCAGAGGAAGGAGAAGAACAGGGAGGTCCTTATGACCGTTGGATAGGACTTGAGGAGGTCCTAACCATCGGATCCAATTTTGAACCGTTATGTTTTAAGTGGTGGGAGGAGGTCCCACCACACGATCAAGGATGGGGAGGTCGTGGCCTCCGATTTCATTTAATCGCGAAAACGCACGTGAGGAAAAGGGACAGAGGTCCAAAGCGTTGATCTCCATCCAACAGTCGCGGACCTCCAGTGAGGACTTAACTGCACGCGATCAAAAGGACATGAGGGGAGGTCATGGCCTTTGGATTTAAATCAAGGGCACCGACTGATGGGGAGGTCTCGATATGATGCTAGCAGCAAGGGAGGTCGGGACGTTAAATTTAGATCTAAGGGTTCCGATCAAAGAGGTGGAGGTCTGAGCTCAAGAACGCACAAGGGAGGTCATGGCCTTTAGATTTAGATCTAAGGGCTACGATCTCACGTCTTGCCGGGAGATCTCGTGCACATAAGACAAAGGAGGTCGTGACCGTAGATTTTAATCTAACGGTGCACAACAAAAGATGGGGGAGGTTGTGAGTGCTTGATAGCACGGGGAGGTCGTGAGCCGTTGGATTTGATCCAATGGCTACGACCTAGGTTAGGTGGAAGGTTTGTTTAGTTTAGGTTGAGAGGAGGAGGTCAGGGCCATGGATCTTGGATCCAAGGGCTATGACCTCACATAGGTGGGAAGACCTGACTGAGTATGTTGAGGAGGAGGTCGTGGCTGTTAGATTCGATCCAACGGCTACGACCTCAACAAGGTGGGATGACCTCACTGCGATGGTTTAACAGCTCGAGGAGGTCTTTGAGGTTTAACACACAGGGGAGGTCATGACCGTGGATCTTTGATCCAACGGTTACGACCTCATGAGGTGGGGAGGTCCTCGCGGTGTTGACCGCGGAGGAGGTCGTGGCTGTTGGATGTAAATCCAACGGCTGCGACCTGATCAAGGTGGAGATGAGGTCTGCTGGGGTGCAGACACGGTTGGGCTGGACCAGCTTTGAATAGGGCTAGCCCAAGGAACAGTGAAGGCTTTTAAATTTAGTTTTAACAGCTGAAACTTACCAGAATTATTTGAGATAGCAAATGAACTCCAAATTTGATGAAATTTTAACTGGAGCTTGCTGACAATGAGACCAATCTTGCATAAAATTTCCAGAGGTTATCATGCAATGCATTTTTCTCAGGAAATTCATGAAGGTTGTTTAAAGGATTGTTTTGCCTCCAAAATTATCAACAAGTGTTATAACTCATGATATTTTTTAGAAGGGTCCCATATCAGTTTTGGGACCAAGGAAGATATATTCCAAATGTTTGACACAAGATTTAAGATAATTGGAGAATGAGTTTGATTTTTGGTCAACAAGAGCTTTGTGCTTTTGGATTACACAACTCTTGGACAAGAATTACATAAGATTTTAGGGTTTTTCAAGATGTGAGAAAAAGTTTTAATTTCTACACATATAATTATACTTGATTAACCCTAATTATACATTTGGGATGTTACAAAATCTCTCCCCTTACAAATCTCGCCCCGAGATTTGGCTCACTCGATAAAGAAAGATGGATAGTCCCGACGCAGACGATCTTTCTTTCCCAAGTAGCCTCATCCTCGGAATGGTTTGACCACTGAACTTTAAGGAACTTGATGGTCTTATTCCTTGTCCTTCGCTCAGACTCATCGAGCACGCCAACAGGTGCTCGCGATAGGTCAAATCTTCTCGGACATCGAGGGTTTCAACGGAGCTTCCTCGGTTGGAACACGGAGGCACTTCTTTAGCTGGGACACATGGAAAACATCATGTACCCCCGCAAGTGCAGCCGGCAACTCCAACTTATAGGCAATAGCTCCTTCTTCTCGATAATGCAAGAGGGACCGACATATCGAGGAGCCAACTTGCCCTTGACGCCAAACGTTGATGGCCCTTCAAAGGAGAGACTTTGAGATAAACAAGGTCATTAGGCTCAAAACGTAACTCACGCCGACGGCGATCCGCATAGCTCTTTTGCTCGATTGAGCGTGCGCAACGCCACGAATAATTTGGACTTGGCGCCGCCTCATTGATTGAGTCCGGGCCAAAGAGAGGTCTCTCACCGGTCTCTCACCAGTTCAACGGGTTCTACACTTTCTCCGCATAAGGCCTCAAATGGTGCCATGCCGAGACCGGCTGAAAAGTTTGTTGTTATAAGAAAACTTCGCGAATGGTAAGCATTTCTCCCAATGCTTCCTATAGGAAAGGACACAAGCATGAAGCATGTCTTCCAAAACTTGGTTGACCTCTCGGTCGACCATCGGTTTGAGGATGATATGCCGTGCTAAAGGTAAGACGAAAGTGCCCATAGCCTCTTGCAAGCTATGCCAAAACGAGACGTGAAAAGGGATCCACGATCCGACACGATCGTCTTCGACACCGCAAACTCACGATGCGGGCGATATAGAGTTCCGCCAAAAGACCTACCCAAGTTCAGTCTTGACGGGAAGGAAATGTGCCACCTTAGTCAATCGATCGATGACGCACCCAAATGGCATCATTCTTCTTCGGGACGTGGGTAGACCGTGATGAAATCCATTCGATCGAATCCCACTTCCACCCGAGGAATTGGCAAAGGTCAAGCGCCCAAAGAGACGCCGATGCTCGCCTTGACGACGACACACGCCGACTTTCGAGAACGAACCGCGATCTCCCTCTTCATTCGGGTCCACCAAAATCTCTGGCGGAGATCTTGATACATCTTTGTGGCCCCGGATGAATGGATAAAGGCGAATCATGGGCTTAGCGGAGGATTAAATTCCGCAACTCCATGTCCTTTGGAACCACAAGGCGCTGTCGAACCTCACAACACCATGCTCATCCTCGAAAAGCACTTGGTCGTTCGACCTTGACATTTGCCTTAATGTGGCTCACTCCCAAACCGATCACGAGCGGACTTGATCCGATCCTCTAAGGTTGGTTGCACAACCATGGCAGCGAGAGATCCATGCTCAACTATCTCCAAGTTGAGATTTGGAATGCCACGAGAAGAGAGGGCTAATGCTCCTTGAGCACTAAGGCATTACAATGCGCTTTGCGATTAAGCGCATCAAGAACGACATTAGCCTTGCCGGGATGGTAGTGAATACCCATATCATAATCCTTGATCAACTCCAACCATCTCCTTTGCCCGAGGTTCAGTCGAGGTTGGGTGAACAAGTACTTGAGGCTTTGTGATCCGAATACACTTCACAACGACACGATTAGGTAATGTCGCCAAATCTTAAGTGCATGAATCACGCAGACCAACTCCAAATCATGAGTAGGGTAGTTAAGTTCATGAGGTCTCAATTGCCTTGATGCATAGACCACTACCTTGCCTTCTTGCATAAGGACACAACCGAGGCCTCGACGAGAAGCATCGCAAAAGATATCGGTGCGATGGATATCGGGAAGAACAAGAACGGAGCGGTGGTCAAACGCTTCTTGAGTATATGGAAACTTGCCATGCAAGCATCGCACCACGGAACTTCTTGCCCTTCTTGAGCAACTCCGTCATCGGCTGCGATCTTGGAGAAGTTCTCGATAAAGCGCGATAATATCCCGCTAAACCAAGAAAACTCCGCACTTCGGTGACCGAAGTGGGCGGACTCCATGACAGAACATCGGTGACCTTGCTAGGATCAACAGCTACGCCTCCCGCGGAAAGAATATGGCCTAAGAAAGCCACTTCCTTCAACCAGAACGCACACTTGCTGAACTTGGCGCATGGTGGTGCTCACGTAGCTTGCCTAACACAAGCTTCAGATGCTCGGCATGATCCTCATCGTTCTTGGAATAGATAAGAATATCATCGATGAAGACCACGACAAACTTATCCAAATACTCCATGAATACCGAATTCATGAGGTTCATGAACAAGGCAGAGCATTGGTTAAGCGAACGACATGACAAAGGTACTCGTACAAGCCGAAGCGAGTAGAGAACGCCGTCTTTGGAATATCCTCAGGCGAATCTGAACTCGATGATATCCCACTCTCAAATCAATCTTGAGAAAACTCGAGCTCCGGTCAATTGATCGAAGAGATCGTCAATGCGGGCAATGGATACTTGTTCTTTATCATCACTTCATTAAGTGGGCGATAATCGGCCGACATGCATAAGTACCGCCCTTCTTCTTTACGAAGATTTGGACAACCCCAAGGAGATGAGCTAGGCGGATGAAACCCTTCTCTTGCAGCTCACTTAAGCGCTTCTTCAATTCTACCAACTCGCTCGGTGGCATCCGATAAGGCCTCTTTGAGATAGGGCGATGCAGGAGCCAACTCAATGACAAACTCGAGGTCTCGAACGGGTGGCATCCCGAAGATCTGCGGAAAGACATCAACGAAGTCACAAACTGTTGGGACTTCGCTAATATCTAGAGCGGCTTCGCTTCAAGCGTGAAGAGATGAGGATCTAGCGACTTCATGAAAAGCTTAACCTGCATGGAGGACTAGATAGAGATGAGCTTCCTAAGCGAATCGATTTGCCCATGTGCTTTGGGACAACCAATCCATGCCAAGAATCACATCAAGACTCGCTGAATGGAGAAGGATAAGGTTTGCTAAGAAACCTCGCCGATCTCGATAGGGACATCCCTACACTCAGATTCGCTCTCAACTCCGAACGAGGAGAGCGAATGAGTAAGCGGGACCGACAATGGAGAGAAAAGAAGCTCTCCGACAAGCAAAGAAAAGACTTCGTAAACAATGAATGAGATGCTCTGAATCAAACAAAACAAGAGCGGGATGAGAGTTAACGAAAGTGTACCTAGCACGACGTCGGGTGCCTCTGAGCCTCCTCTGTGGTGATGGCGTTGACGCGACCACTACCCACGCCTTTGGGTAGCCGGACGATCTTACGGTCTCGCGATGCTCCACCTCCGCCCGCGTCCTCCATTAGGACGAGGGGTCGCCTCTGTCTTCTTAGGGCATTGGTTCGCATAATGCCCCTTACGTTGCATGAGAAACATGTGACCCCGGCCGGGTTCTTGGGGCCGTCATTGACTTCGCAGTGCACGGATCGAGACACGGCTGCGAAGGGCGACGAGGAACGGAGTGACCTCGGGGTGCCAAGAGTGAGAGTGGTACCCCGAGATCTGCCGGCGGGACGGAAGAATCGGCCTCGATGACTTATGGGCCTCCCACTTGCGCTATGGAGTCCATAAGCTCGAGCCGCATGCTCACGACGATGGCCTTGTCGACCAAGGTCCGGAAATCGTGAAAGTCGACAATGGATAGCTTGTCCTTGACTCCTCGCACAAGCCACGCTGAACTTGGCACCTTAGCCATATCGGTGGCCACGTCCTCGAGGAGCATAACGAGCTAGATGGTTGAACTCGTAGACATACTCCATGATGAGCCACGCCTTGCTTGAGCGAAGAAACTCCCCTTCTTGATCTCCATCAAGCCGCAGGATGTGAGCCCGACGGAAGGCAATCTGAAACTCCTCCCAAGAGACGGTGTGGTCTGCGGGCTGCATGGCGAAAGCTCTCCCACCATGACAACGCTGCACCCTCCGGTGGTGCGATCGCGAACAGCGCCTTCTCGTGCTCTCAGCATGCTGCGATCGGCTTACGCTCCACAAGACGGCCAATCGTCCGCATCCAAAGGGTCCTCGGACCGGGAAAAGGTAGGGGGCTGAGTACGAAGAAACTCCGCGAGTCCTCCACGCGGCTGATGGGCATTCCTTGGCCCAGATCCTGAAGCTCCGGTAAGTGCAGTGGTGTTGCGCGCGATGACGTCCAGTAGAACTCTCCGGTCATCCGAGCGGTTGCGTTCGATCTGAAGAAGAACCTCGGCCATGGTCGGAGGAGGAAGCTCCTCGTCCGGACCAGGTGATCGCCTTGGCCGCTACGAAAAGGCCCGGCCATCTGTTACAAGGAATTTTGGTTAGCAACTAGACCCAAAAACAAAGCCTTAAAGAAAGCAAAAGCGATCGACTAGGGAATGGAATATCACCCCAACCGAAAGCCAAAGCAGTGGGTAATTAAACTTTAAAAGCTTCTAAAAGACTCTAAAAACAGCCAAGAAACACCAAAAGCAAGGCTCAACTTCTCAACTCAACTAACCCGTATTGAATGAACGAGTAATTGATCGAGAAGATTAAAAATCAGATTGTAAGATGAGATCTAAAACTATTAGAGAGCAAGGTTAATGCAGCGAAATAAGTGTTAGATACTTAGCTAACTAGTATCACATCTTACCCTTTTATTCCCACAAGTTTTAGTTGATTAACCTCTCATTATCTATCCTAATTAGACACCTTTGAGACTGCTGTCCGGAAATTTGATGCTTGCTATCCAGGTTTCGCATCCAAGCTCCTTGTCGAATCACCGACTCCAGAACTTCAAAACCTTGTAGTGGGCAGCTCACACTTCAATTTGCCAATCTCATTGGTTCTCCCAAAAACCCAGTGTTAATCGATAACAACTATTTTGTAGAAGGAAGAGAGAAAACAACTTTTAAAACTCAAATTAGAGTGGGATGAGGAGAAAGCTAAGATAGGTAAGGAATAAAATCCGAGAATTTCCTAAGCTTTCAAAACTCATTTGATGCTTTGAAAATAGGTTTTCAAAATATCCTAAGGACGACCAAGCTTGCGTTACTACGGTCATAACGGCTCTGATACCAACTTTTGTGAGACCCCGACGTTTATTAGGCTCATAATACTTAGTCGTCCGATTGACCCTAGTATTATCAACCAAATAAACCCCGGTCTCGAGAGATGTATACTTCCCAGAATGCAGTATACATACCTCACAACAAAAGAATGTATCAATTCCATACAACACATAGAACATAAGCAACAAACCAGAAGTTAACATTAATAAGGAATAGATATTACAAAAGAGAGGCCCTTAGGCCAAAATAGCAGTAAATACAAAAAGATAACAGCGGAAGCAAAAGTGCCATAAAGATGGCTATAACACAAAGCCAATCAGTGTGCCTTAACCCCTAGGCATCTGACCGGACCGCCAAGCTAGCCGTCGAAGAAACTGCAACACGTAGCACAAAAGAGAGGCTCTTGGAGCTCTCCTTCTTCCTCTGCAACAAAAGCCACAAAAAAAATTGCCACAACCACGGGCAGATGAGTACATAAAGTACTCCGCAAGACTTACGTGTGAGATAACAGAACTATAAATAGCTACATGCAAGCTTTATTTAAGTGGATGAGGCTTTGGACTCATTTTAGCATAAAGCAACATTTATTTGCAATAACATAATAGATTGAAGGCAATTTGGCAAAGCATTTTTAAATGTTGAAGTAACAACGAGATAATAACATAGTAACAACAACAAGAACAATCACGAAGTGACTAACCCAAGTCACCACAACAATAGCATGAACTCCCCGTTCATACCAACCATGTCAAGTTTTAATTAAAGGTTGTAGTCTAGTCTTGAACGACCTTACCAAGCATGTCCATAACCTAGGACGAGGCTATTCGAATAGTTTTATCCCTGCAGGGTGTACCATTGTACCCACACGTCAGACCGCCTTTCCTTACGCACACTACCGAAGGTGTCTTTGCACGACTAAGTCCTCTGAGACCTTTCCAAAGGATGAATGCTAATTACGAGCTGCACAACCCACGGGAGAAGGAGACATCACAACCTTCAGGAAGCTAATGCTCCTCCCACACTATACATATACATTTGTTTTTGAAAACACACCAACCGAGCTCGCTCATAATTAACACCTCCTAGAGTACTTAGTCAAGAGGGTTCCATATGCCCCTCGCGTGGTTAGTACGCGAAATCGCTTGGCTTAGTGACCCAAGTACTCGGTCCTTAGGGACCCAGGCATACCACCACATCCAAAAACCGCACCATCCATCCAATATGCCCAAGTCTAAATCAATCTTTTATTTTCAGTTTTTGATTTTACAAATTAATCAAAGCACAAGTGCTGGACATATAGGAGTAATAATCATTTTTGAGTGATCAAGACCATCGACTAAGTCGATGATCGCCCATTTCTACCGATAACTAAGCATGTCTAAGCAATTGCATCGAAACTACTAAGTGATAAGAGCTCATCCAACGAGCTCCCACCACAGCAAATAACCTAGGCTCAAGGTAGTAGAGGATGAACAATTCCTACAGAGTATGCAACTATAGGCTTGCTAGCGACATTTAAAACAAAGTAGCATGCATACATAGAAGTAAAACAAAGTATTAAGCTTTCAAGTAATGGGACAATGATGGAAATGGTCAAACTGCTTGCCTTGTTGCTGGTGGTCAAATGGTGGCAGAGGATCGCTCTCGGGATCACCACAAATGTCGAACCCTAACGAAAGAGCGAAAAAGAACCGATAAGAACAAAGAATTCAAAAGGACTCAACAGCAAACTTTCTCCAAAAGACTTGAAATTTTACAGCAGCAATATAAAGATTTATCATGAATTTAGCAACAAGAATCAATCGATTTGGATTCTTGATGCAAAAGATATGATCAAAACAATTCAATTCGGCCAGAAAAATCCAAATTAAATTAAAAAGGGCTACTGTTCATAAATTATTTTCTATGGGTCTTCTGGACATGAAATTTTTATGGTAGATAGGTAATGACATTCTAAGACTAATGTAAGTGGTTTCAACTCTTTTGGAGTTACATTGCAACTTCTACAATTTTTTTAAAGACAAGAACTTGAACAAAATTATAACGCATAATTATTCTTTCTGAAAACAGTAACATGTTCAAAACTATTTTTCCTAGTAAGTTCATTATTAGAGGAACCCAACAAACTTGGATTCACTCAAAAATCATCTATAGAGCATTAGTTATGTCTTTTACAAGTTAAGCCTTAATTTGAGTGTATATTTAAAAAGGGAGTTTTAAAACCTATGGCCCAAACTGCGCTCTGGAGCTGAACTCAACTTACAATCATTTTTGGATTAAAGTCAAGTTCAAGATAGAGCTAACACAATTTGAATGACCTCAAATGGATTTAAAATGAGAAAGATATGAAATTCTAAAGTCTATACCTTATTTCAGGTTTAACTAAGAATTTCTTGGCATTTCTAACACTCATAAAGACATGGGAGGTCGTGAGCCACAGATCACAGATCTAACGGCTCAGACCTCCGAGAGAACAACACAAGCAGCGCGACGTGAAGGTCCAGAGGTCTGGACCTCTTAGCAACTCTCATGCGCGAGGTGAGGGGAGGTCGTGGTCGTAGATGGGAGATCCAACGGACCACAACACAAAAAGGAGGTCCGGAGCGGACCAGATCTAAATGGGAGGTCATGGCTGGTGAGATGGCCTCGGGAGGTCCTAAGGGAGGTCCTCAGCGTCCACAGCACCTCCGAGGAGGTCTGGGCGGCCAAGATTGCGCCAAGGAGGTCTTGGGCGCTCAGATCTCCTCGGAGGAGAATGCGGGCGCCCTGCACCCAACGCCTGAGCTTTGGACATGAGATAAATGCACGCGGGACCACGAGGAGGTCGCGCGAGGGTTTTAATGCGCAAAGGGGCGGGGTTAATGGCGGTTAAGACACCAATGATTGCGATGATTGGGCATTTAAAGCGGTGAATTTATGTCCTAAAAGCGACAATGACACGCTCTGGACATCCGACAAAATCCCGGCGTGAAGAAGTGGTCCTCGCCGGCGATGTAGAGCTTCGCCGGTGAGGTCCACGATACTGTTGAGTGCACAATAACGTTGCGCGCCGGTGGACCTCCTCTCGACGGCGACGGCGGCTTTGAACGCCAGCGAGCGAGAGGGCAAAAGATGACCAAAGACGGCCAAACACGAAAATGCAAAAGCAGCTCAGCGCAACATTCAAGCTTGTGCCAAGAAAAGCTCATAAAATCATTCATGCGGGTGCCAGCGCTAAGGACTAGCGGGAGGTTTACAGGAGGTCCTAAGGCGCCGAGGAGGTCGAGGAAGTGATGACCGGAGTTGGGGAAGAAAGGTGCTCCACGGCCAAAGCTCGACTCAGAGCTCCAATTTGTCCCCCTCTGCAAATGCCCAACAAATCAAGTTAGGACTTGGTCCCAGAGGGCAGGGCACAAATGGAAACAAGGAGAAAGGTGGGAAACCCCAGTGACCCATGTCCACCGAGGAACTTCAAGTCCAACAATGGCGGCCAAGGAGCTCTGCGGCTTAGAGTTCACAAGCACAGATGGGTGAGCAAAGAACAATGGCGTGCAAAGGAAGATAAAGGCACATGGGGGTGGTTTTATCCTAAGGGCAATTGAGGTCGTAGACCACCGGCTAAGCTCCTGTGAGCTTGGCCCATGGCATGATCTTGGCATTGGACAAGACTTAAAGTGGACATGGTGGCGGTCCGAGTGACCCATGAGGCGGAAGGTCGACACTGCATTAAATTGGTCAAGAAAGAGTCATTGAAAGGACACTGATGGGACAGTGGACATTAACTCCCGCTCGAGTACGCATGCGCGCCAGAGGAAGGAGAAGAACGGGGAGGTCCTTATGACCGTTGGATAGGACTTGAGGAGGTCCTAACCATCGGATCAATTTTTGAACCGTTATGTTTTAAGTGGTGGGAGGAGGTCCCAGCCACACGATCAGAGATGGGGAGGTCGTGGCCCTCCGATTTCTTTTAATCGCAAAATACGTGAGGAAAAGGGACAGGAGGTCCAAAGCGTTGGATCTCCATCAGCAGTCGCGGACCTCCGGTGAGGACTTAACGCACGCGATCAAAAGGATATGAGGGAGGTCATGGCCTTTGGATTTAAATCAAGAACCTTGACACGATGGGAGGTCTCGATATGATGCATAGCAGCAAGGGAGGTCGGGACCGTTAAATTTAGATCTAAGGGTTCGATCAAAAGAGGTGGAGGTCTGAGCTCGCAAGAACGCACAAGGAGGTCATGGCCTTTAGATTTAGATCTAAGGGCTACGATCTCACGTGCCTTTGGGGAGATCTCAGTGCGCATAAGACAAAAAGGAGGTCGTGATAGTAGATTTTAATCTAACGGTGCACAACAAAAGATGGGGAGGTTGTGAGTGCTTGATAGCACGGGAGGTCATGAGCCGTTGGATTTGATCCAATGGCTACGACCTAGGTTAGGTGGAAGGTTTGTTTAGTTTAGGTTGAGAGGAGGAGGTCGGGGCCATGGATCTTGGATCCAAGGGCTATGACCTCACGTGAAATGGGAAGACTGTTGAGTATGTTGAGGAGGAGGTCGTGGTGTTGGATTCGATCCAGCGGCTCGACCTCAACAAATGGGATGACCTCATTGCGATGGTTTAACATTTCGAGGAGGTCTTTGAGGTTTAACACGTGGGAGGTCATGGCCGTGGATCTTTGATCCAGCAGTTCACGACCTCATGAGGTGGGAGGTCCTCGCGGTGTTGATCAGGAGGAGGTCGTGGCTGTTGGATGTAAATCCAGCAGTGCGCATTTGATCAAAATGGAGATGAGGTCTGTTTGGGGTGCAGACACGGTTGGGCTGGACCAGCTTTGAATAGGGCTAGCCAAGGAACGATGAAGGCTTTTAAATTTAGTTTTAACAGCTGAAACTTACAGAATTATTTGAGATAGCAAATGAACTCCAAATTTGATGAAATTTTAACTGGAGCTTGCTGACAATGAGACCAATCTTGCATAAAATTTCCAGAGGTTATCATGCAATGCATTTTTCTCAGGAAATTCATGAAGGTTGTTTAAAGGATTGTTTTGCCTCCAAAAATTATCAACAAGTGTTATAACTCATGATATTTTTCAGAAGGGGTCCCATATCAGTTTTGGGACCAAGGAAGATATATTCCAAATGTTTGACACAAGATTTAAGATAATTGAAGAATGAGTTTGATTTTTGGTCAACAAGAGCTTTGCGTTTTTGGATTACACAACTCTTGGACAAGAATTACATAAGATTTTAGGGTTTTTCAAGATGTGAGAAAAAGTTTTAATTTCTACACATATAATTATACTTGATTAACCCTAATTATACATTTGGGATGTTACAATCCATGCCAAAGTTCCTATCTTTTTCAGTTTGAGCGAAGGTGGTTCAAAAACCGAGCCAATTACGAAATATGATCTAGAGACTTGCTCGTGGGTGATTGATGATCAAGATGATTCTAGATGGGTTCCCACATGTCACAGCAAGTTAGATCACGGCCAGAAACCAAGCAAAAACTCGCGGAGCAAAGAAAGACCCCAAATTACCAAATAGAGAGAAAGAAAGCAAATAGACTCATCTTTGAGAGAACTTTCTTTGGATTGAATTGATAAGGTATTGATTACAGCCACTCAACAAGATGAATGATTACAATCACGATACGCATGGACACAAGATCAAATCATCTCTCTCTCTCTCTAGAACCCTAACCTCCACTAATCCTCTCCGTAAGCAAACTAGGGTTTCAAACACAATGAAAGGGTTGAGGGGGCTGTCCAGCACACCCCCTATTTATAGTGGAGTCTTAGACCTTCTAGAAGCAAAACCCTAATGGGCTCCCGTTAAGGCCCACACACAAACGAGTCACACACGCACGCACTTTAAAGCACCGTCTTCATCTCCTCTTGACCTAATCCACTTCTTCACACCATCTTGCGCCGCGGGTTGGCAAAAGGTCACCAAGGCGGTATTTGGTACAATTACCAAAATACCCCTTCTCGATCTTTTCAGAAGACCGAGTCCCATCTTCGTGAAGCACCTCCCATGCTTCGCCACGTGTAGGTTGATCGGCAGCTCTCATCATGTCGGCAAGTCTCTCCCATCCGCTCCCACCGAAACCACCATGGCACTTGCACCACCCCGCCGCTTGATCCAACCGTCGACCGAATCGCCAGATTCGGTCACCTTCGTCCATTCGCGCCACGCTTGACTCCATTGACCTCACCGGCATCTCGATCGTTTCGGACCTCGGCTCTCCAAGCTTAGTCCCGATCATCCTCGCAGATTGACCGTCGTTGGCCTCCAAGCAACCTCGCACACTAATAGACAAAGAAATCGATTAGGAACAAGTTCTTCACAACTTGACCCACGTTAGTCAAAACATGCATCATGCAACACATATACCATGAAACCCATGCACTTGACCTAACCCAAACCACATCGCCACTTTAGGCCGATGTTCAAGTGGCGGTCGACCGCCACTTTGGCCGGTCGACCGCCCCTAGGACTTAGCCAAAATCCCATTCGAGACAAGGCGGTCGATCATTAAAATGGCCGGTCGATCGGCTTGGACTCGATCAAGACGCGCTCAATGCCGGTCGGATCGGACACCGACCGACAACATTACAACCTTTGATTTAAAACGCATGTTTCGACAAACCGATAACGACATTGCCAATTGTAACATCATCCTAAGATCATGCAAATATCCCCATGATATCCACATGTTCATACCCAGCTAGGAGGGTTGTTCCTTGTATATATACCCCTCTACTCCCATCTGTCGAGGTACCTTTGATATTTCAACAAACCAATATATGAAATTGCAGCAAGACTGCTGAGTGCCTTGCTCCTTTTGTTCTTGTGAGTTCTCTTGGATTCGCAAGGAGATTCCTCTGGGATTGTAACATCCCAACTGTATAAACAGGGTTTGTTCAAGTATAATTAAATGTGTAGAAATTAAAACTTTTCTCACATCTTGAAAACACCTAAACTCTTGTGTAATTCTTGTCCAAGAGTTGTGTAATCCAAAAACACAAAGCTCTTGTTGACCAAAAGTCAAACTCATTTCCCAATTGTCACAAATCGTGTGCCAAACCCTTGGAAATATTTTTCCTTGGTCCTAGAAATGTTGTGGAGCCCCTCTGAAAAGTATCATGAGTTATAAAACTTGTTTGATAATTTTTGGAGGTAAAACAAATCCTTGTACAGCCTTCATGAATTTCCTGAGAAAAATGCATTGCATAATAACCTCTGGAAATTTTATGTAAGGTTAGTCATGATGTCAGCAAGCTCCTGTTAAAATTTTAGGAAGTTTGGAGTACATTTGCTATCTCAAATAATTCTGCTAAGTCTCAGCTGTTAAAAACTAAATTTAAGAGCTTACACTGTTCCTTGGGCTAGCCACTTTGCAAAGCTGGTCCAACCCAACCCACTCCTGGGCTCAGCTAACCTCCCTTCCCACCTTGATGAGGTCACAGCCGTTAGATTTACATCCAGCCGCCACGATCTCCTCCGCGGTCAGCACCGCAAGGTCCTCTCCCACCCTGTTCAGGTCACAGCCCTTGGATCAAAAATCCATGGTTGCGACTTCCTCCTCTCAACCTAACTATCAGACCTCCCCTTGTACGCTGTTGAGGTCGTAGCCGTTGGATCCAATCCTACAGCCACGACCTCCTCCTCAAACATTCACAGTGAGATCCTCCACCCATTGAGGTCTTGTGCCCTTGGATCGAAGATCCATGGCCATGACCTCCTCTCACGGTCAAAACCTTCAGACATCCCACCTTGTTGAGGTCGCAGCCGTTGGATTCAGATCCAAAGGCCACGACCTCCGCTGCAAATCATCGCAGCCAGGACCTCCCCGCTTTAATTGTTGTGCGCCGTTGGATTTACATCCAATAGCCCACAACCTCCCAGCATTATCAAGCGCTCACAACCTCCCCCATCTCGTGTTGTGCGCTGTCGGATTAAAATCGACGGTCACAACCTCCTCCTTGACTCGTGCGCATCAGATCTCCTAGCGCACATGAGGTCGTAGCCGTTAGATGTAAATCTCACGGCCATGACCTCTCTTGTGCGTTGCGCAGCATCTAAGTCCTCCCTATCAGTTATGTGCCCTTGGATTTAAATCCAAAGGCCATGACCTCCACATCTTGGGCTGTAGCGTGCGCAACCGTTAAGACCTCCAGGAGGTCCGCACCATTCGATTAAGATCCAACGCCTTGGACCTCCTGATCTCTTTCCTTTGCGCATCCGCGTTAAGGAAATCGGAGGGCCACGACCTCCCCGTCCAAGATCGTGTGGCTGGGACCTCCTCCCAGTCACTTAAACGCGTAACGGTTCAAAAATGTCATCCGATGGCTAAGACCTCCCCGAAGTCTTATCCAACGGTCAAAATGATCTCCCCTATTCTTCTCCTTCCTCGGTCACGCGTTCGTGCCCCTGGGCAGAGAGAAAAAGGCGTGCCTATCACTTGTGTACCTTCAACAACTCTTTGCTGACCCGCATTAAATGTTGATCAGCCTTCCGCCTCTCCAGTCTGCACAGGTCTGTCACCTTGTCAACCTCACGTCGTGTCCAAGCCCTGGACCAAGCCATGGGCTAAGCTCACCATGAGCTTAACCCCAGCTCGTGTGCCTTGCTTCTCCCAATTATAAAACCCCCATTGGGTTCCTCCCTTAGCTTCTTTGGCACACTTCCAAGCTTTGGCTTGCTCCTGTGTCTTTTGAGCTTTCCCCTCCACTGACCTCCCCTTTTGGCCGCCATTGTTGAAGCTTGGAGCCCTCGGTGGCACAGTGCTCCAGTGGCTCTCTCGCTCAACCTCTTCTCCATTATTGCTCCTCTAACTTCCTGGAAGTTTGACCCTAATTTCACTTGGGGTTGACCTTTTCAGGTGGGAGCTAGTGGAGTTTGGAGCTTGTCGGTCGTGGAGCACCCATCGTCTTCACCAGCGCTGATCCTCCTCGCCCCCAACATCCTCAGCACCCCCACGACCTCCAGGTAACCCTCCTGGTAGTCCCGTAGATGCTGGCACCGCGTGTATGATGTTGCGGAGCTTTTCTTGGGCACACGCTTGGATGACGTCGCGGAGCTTTATTTTGCATTTTGGTCTTTTGGCCGTGCTTGCCTTCGCGTTCCTCTCCGGCTCGCCGGCATTTAAGACCGCCGCCGCCGTTGAGAGGAGGTCCACTGGGCGCGCAAGGCTATTGCACACTCAGTGGTACCATTGGATGTCGCCGGCGAGGTCTACATCGCCGGCAAGGACCATCTCTTCAAACCCGGGTCTTTGTCGGACAAGAACAGCGGCGCCATTGTCGTTTTTAGGACAAAGATCCGTCGCGTTAAATGCGCTAATCATTTGCTCAACCTCGTAATCATTGGCGTGTCTTAAACTGCATTTAATCCCGCCCCGTGCGCACATTTAAGACCCCTCGCGCGCGGACCTCCTTGTGTCCCGCGCGCAATAACTTCGTGTCCGAGCGCGTGCGCGTGCGCAAGCGTGTTGTCGCTGGGTCTGGGACGTCCCAGACCTCCTCCGAGGAAATCTGGCACGTCCAAGACCTCCCTGTGCGCTATCGTGGCCGTCCAGACCTCCCCTGGAGGTCTGTGACGTTTGGACCTCCGCTTAGGACCTCTCCGAGGTCATCTCAACCGTTCATGACCTCCCTCGGACGATCTGGACCATTAAGGATGCGTTTGGTTCCTTGAACCAGATGGTTCTGAACCAAATGGTTCGACAAAAATCTGCGTTCACCTGTTTGGTTCGTGGAATCGAACCGATTGGTTCCGCACCGCTTCGTTCGACTTGGGAGAATATTCGCCGTAGATGCTGGACCGTCCCGTTCACTGAAAATCGTCGAACCACGCGGTTCTAGCTATGCCCATAATTGCGCTCACTCTCCCCACTTCTTCCCGGCTTCCCCCACGACCTCTCCTCCACATGGCGCCTCCTTCTTCCCCCGGCGCTCCTCCCTTCTTCCCTCCTCCGCGCTCATCTTAGGATCCGCACCGTCTCCCAAGCCTCTTCGCGGCACCCAGCAGCTCCACACGGACCAGTCTGCCAAGGAGACCCACCTCGACCCGAGTGCGCCTACCTCTCGGAGATCCACCGCACTCGCCGCCGCCGCTGTCCCTCACAGTCGCCTCACTTGGCCGCTCAATCGCCGCCGGAGGTATGGATCTGAAATCGAACTCCTTGTAGATATGGCCTGCTAATGTTGTAGATCCGCCGCCGCCCTCCACCTCCCTCGTCGTCGGCGACCTCCCCTTTGGGCCGCCGCCGTAGTATCCCCAACGCGCATCTCTCTAATCCTCCTCTCCTCCCCCGTCGTCGTCCTCCTCCCTTCTCCGTTGCCGGCGCCGTCCAACTCCCTCTGCTCGCAGGATCCATCCTCCCGAGCCACCGCCGCCGCCTCCTTCCACCTCCCGAGCCACCGCCGCCGCCTCCTTCGACCTCCCGAGCCACCGCCGCCGCCTCCCTCCACCTCCCGAGCCACAGCCACCTCCTCCATCCACCTCCCGGGGCAGCGCCGCCTCCTGCATCCACCTCCCGAGCCACCGCCGCCTTGCCATTCATGCATTGAATTGATACTCCAAAGAACACTAGGGATTTGCATTGCACACTGGAACAATTCATGCATTCAATTGATGTTTGCTTATCCGTTGGGCATTGAGCATCCACTTGTTCATCCAGCTTGTTGTTTAGATCTGTATGCATCTTGATTTGAGTGTGTATGGTTCATATCCTCAAATTGTAGTCATTAGTGCTAATTGTATATGGTACTCATGAATTGTAGATGGACAACAGGAAGCTCAAAAGGAGAAAGATGTTGCATATTGGTTCTGCTACATACGTGCTTTCTTGCATGATAGTTTTGTTTCTGCAGTCTAGACTACGGAATAGGAGAGACCGTATTACATATGGCCCAATGGAGGAAAGGGATAGGATTAGAATTGATTATCTGAGTACCAAAATTTGGAAGAATGAGACAACCTGTACCAACACAATTAGACTTAAGAGAGCTCCTTTCTTTCAGTTGTGTGAAGTTTCGAGAGAGCGTTCTTTGCTCCGTGACACCATACATGTACGTGTTGAGGAGCAAGTGGCCATGTTCCTGAACACAATTGGCCATAACCTCCGAAATAGGCTAGTTGGAACCAATTTCACTCGGTCAGGTGGTTAGCCGATATTTTGGACTTGTCTTACATGCCTTAGGTGAGCTACGCATTGAGCTTATTAGGCCACCTTCTTTGGAGACTCCAAGCAAAATTGCAGGAAACCCAAGATGGGATCCATTCTTTAAGGTATGGTAGCTAACAAGTATACCTTACAGAATTTTGGGGGACGTGTGGGTTACTAATTTTTTTCCTGTTTGTTCACCAAATAGGATTGCATTGGAGCCATTGATGGTACACATATAAGGGCTTCCGTTAGTACGTCCATGGAGGCAGCATTTCGTGGTAGGAAGTCATTTCCTACTCAAAATGTCATGGCAGCCGTAGACTTTGATCTTCGCTTCACATACGTTTTGGCTGGTTGGGAGGGGACCGCTCATGATGCTACGGTGTTAGCCGATGCAATAGAGCGTGAGAATGGACTATGTGTCCCTCAAGGTAAATAGCATCTTCGTTGTAGTATATGTCCATACATAGCAGTATAGCATATTCATAAATGTGTTCCTCATGTCTTAGGGAAATTCTACCTAGTGGATGCTGGTTACGGAGCCAAACCTGGGTTCATTCCACCTTTCCGCGGTGTGAGGTACCACTTGAATGAGTGGGGGAACAATCCTCCCCTTAATGAAAAGGAATTGTTCAATCTGAGGCACTCCTCTCTACGAGTGAGCGTAGAGCGTGCCTTTGGATCACTCAAGAGGAGGTTCAAAGTCCTCGATGATGCCACTCCATTCTTCCCCTTCTCAACTCAAGTTGATGTCGTCATAGCCTCCTGCATCCTGCACAATTGGGTTCTGTCTCAAGGAAGTGACCATTTCGTTGTACCCGAGGCTTCTTGGACACCAAACCCTCGTAGGACAGCAAGGGAGCAAGCAATTGACCATAGATCCACGGTTGACCAGAGGCAGACTATGGCCAATGAAATGTGGGAGGGTCTTCAAAACTACGAAAACCATTGAATATGTAATGCGAACCTCTTATGTAAACCTATTACATGTGATGAATTGTATGTGAACCTCTTATGTAAACCTATTATTTGTGATGAATTATATGCGAACCTCTCATGTAAACCTATTATTTGTGATATTCATCTCTATGCATTTCATTAGTTTTCGGTTGAACTTACGTGTGATTGCTTGATTTTACTTGTTGCACACTGCTAGAGATTTGTTCTTTGCTACATTGGTTGCTACTTTGCTATATTGACTAATCTAGCTTAACTTTTTAGTTGAGTGTCTGAATTGAAGTCCCTGGTGAGGACTCATACCATTTTCAGCCTTGTCTGTTTTGAAAGGTACCCTCTCTTCTTACTACTTTACTTGTATGTTGTTGTTTTCCCAGAGTTTTCGAAATGGACTCCGAACATGGGGATAACATAGGAGGTAACATTGGTGGTGGGGTTGTTTGGACAAATGCAATGTCTGCATTTGTGTTGACCCACTTGGCTAATCTTGTGGCTAGTGGCAACAAAACGTGCACTGGTTTCAAGAAATTGCACCTTAACAATTGTGCTAGGGCCCTGAATGAGCATCTAAGGGTGGATGTCACTGGAGATCAGGTTCAAAACCACTTGAGGAAGTGGAGAAAAATTTGGGGAAAGATAGGTAAGCTCCAAAACCTATGTGGTGCTCTTTGGGATGAAAGCACCTGCACTATCAGGCTTCACCATGGTCATTACACTAGTCATGTCAAGGTAATTCCTATCATATGTTGTTTCATATGTGTGCACCTCATTTTCATATCGTATCTAGTTTCATATCTACTTTCATGTCTAGGATCACCGCGGTGATGCTGACTACTTGAACACCCCCATTGAGCACTATCATGAGATGGCAACTATATTTGGGAATAGCATGGCTACCGAAAAGTATGCAAAGGGAGCAAATGACCCTATTGGTACAGATATTAATGAAATCTTAGATGATGACACACCGAAGGATCCAACAGAGGACAAAGGTAAAAGAGCTGTTGGACATGGTAGTACCGAAGAGGTGACAATGTCCACATGTGGAGGTGGCACATCGGCAAGTAAACCACCAAAGAGGGCCAAGATATCCACTGATGATGATATGTATGCTTTCATGACCTCCGACATAGAAAGACTTGCTAAAGCTATTGAGAAGGCCGGTACTGCAGAAAGTGATGTTCCTGAAGACCTTTGGGACAATATGATGGATCTCTCGGGATTTGAGGAAGCACATCTCGCCCACTACTATGCTCATTTATGTGAGCATGTTTCTCTTGCCCGGGCATTCAACAAGTTGAGCTTCTCAAACAAGCTTGTTTGGGTTGCTAGGTATATCAGTAACAATAATCTGTGAGCTAGCATTGTCTGTTGGAGTATGACTTCTTTTGCTACCTATTGGGAAGTAAACCTATCTAGGACTTCTTTTGCTACGTATTGGGAAGTAAACCATCTAGGACTTCTTTTGCTACCTATTGGGAAGTAAACCTATCTAGGACTTCTTTTGCTACGTATTGGGAAGTAAACCATCTAGGACTTCTTTTGCTACCTATTGGGAAGTAAACCTATCTAAGTGGGTGTAATCCTATTTATGTGGTTGAAGTGTGACTTATTCCTGTGTTTGGACAAGTAAACCTAGCAATGTATTTAGTTTGCAATGTATGATAAAGCACTAGTTATTCATGTAACTGTTGTTTTGTTTTCCTTTTGCTATCTTGTTGCATATCTTGTTGTTTTGCATCACTTTCACTTGCATCATGGTCTGTATGTTCTTTTCAATGGATCAATGATTTGACTCACTGGGACCTTACCTTCTGGAGTGAACGACTGCGGGAATCTAAATATGATATCAATGAGGTTCTTTCTTCACTCTATACAAGAATTTCAATGATTTCTGCTGCAAGTTGATAATTTTCTCTTTACTATGCTCATATTACTGTTTTGATATCATGTTGGTTGCCATTCCTTTGGCCATATATATTGCAGATACTAATCCAGTATAAATTAATTGCCATTAGGTGCTCTACTGGGAGGTTTTTGGTTGGCTATGAGCTGCTGAGCAGTCCATGCAGTAGGATGGCTCAGGTCTGTGCTATAGTCATGTGGAATAGTTGTCATTTTAAGTAATGATTACGACTTACAAGTAAGACTTTCTGATTTATAGTTTAATAAGTTTCAGCAACTCCTTTTATTTTATATAGCCTAATCTGTAATCCTTTTAACTTGTGTAGTTGTGTTCCTAAAATATGGTTCACTACCTGTAAAATTCATTGTCTTAAAAAATCACACTGGTTTTACTTGAGTTTTTCAATAAGAAGAAGTTTAATCCTTTAAACAAGAAGTAGTTGTTCCATCTTTGTGAGTTTACACAAATTGGTCCATAATGTAGTTGTTCCATCTTTGTGAGTTTGCACAAATTGTTCCATAATGTTGTTCCATCTTTGTGAGTTTGCACAGGTTAGATTGCTCTATCCTGTTCAAAGCAAATTCGGTTTAACCTGGAAAAGTAATGCCGATATAGATGGTAATAGACTCTGTTATGTGCGCTAGTGCATAGGCGACTCAAGAATGAAGCACTTAGGGTTTGCAGGTTCAACCCCATTTCTCTTGCCAATTTGGTGTTTGTTCTCTATTGCATGTCATTGGTCTTTGTTGTTGCATTCAATCAATATCTCTATAGGTTCACAAGAAGAAGTTTAATCCTTTAAACAAGAAGTAGTGTTTACTTCTTGTTCACAAGAAGTTTAATCCTTTAAACAACTTACCTTCAATATGACCAAGTGTAGCTCCCAGCTTGTTTTCAACAAAACAAAATAAGATTCGAGATGTGAAACTGACATAAATCATTTTGATGGATGATGTAATGACAATTTGGATGTTTATGATTGTTAGCATACAGCGATACCATGAAAGTTGAAATTGATATTGCATAATTTTAATATTTTTTCTGCAGTTGTCCCAACAGCTTTGGCTACTGCTCTTGATATAAATTTTACCAACATTTCACTTGTTTTCATTACTGTGACATTTGCTACAATGGTACATTTCATTCTACGTGAATGATTATTTCCTAGGCTTCTTACTTGGTAGTTGGAATTCTAATTTATTACTTTTAATTATTATGCAGTGTAAATCTGCTGCTCCAATTTTCATTCTTCTATTTGCTTTTCTATTCAGGTAAGCTCAGTTGCTGGTTTCTTTTCAATAGAGCGTGCCCTTGTGTGCTCCAGTTTAGTGACTTCTTGCTCTCATTCCCTTCAAATATCAATTGCATAACCTTATCGGCTTATCTTGAACAAATTGAGCCTCTTTCTCTAATTCTTCTACTTTGGAAACTCTCAGTGCTTTAATTCTCGCATACAATGTATATGCACATATGCACAAAAGCAGTCACATATGCACTAACTTTCGAACTGGGATGTGTTCCCAGTGGTAAAGAGCAGGGGCACCGGGGAAGCGCGCCTGTGACCCGGAATTGAGTCCCGGCTGTGCCCCTATTTTGTTCCCGATGTTTGGTCTGGACAAAAAAAGGGGCAGTGATGGCTGGGTTGGTGTGAAAAAATCACCCTAGGTCGACAAAAAAATGAATTAGCTTGGCAGTTTTAGATATTTTCTTCCATATATGCATCGTTTTTTAGTAGTACTATACAGATGTTAGAACTGAAGAATCCAACATTGAGTGGTATCTTGCTTGAACCTGCTATGAGAACTTGTACTGTGACTTGTCATTTCTTATAGTGCCGCCTTTTGCCATTCTATTCACTTTAATTGCATACTACTGGGTCACTGAGTGCTGACACATATTCTGAAACTTGTGTTATGCTTCATCATCTTTAACTTGTGTTAATCTTTGGGGATTTGTATTTATTATGCTTGCTGCTGTTATCTCTGGTTTCCGCTGGTGCATGACACAGATTCTCCTCCAGGTTTGTTACCGTATTATACTTTCATAATTTTCTTACTATTTCTAGTACTCAACATTGGTGATTGGACAGGGTACTATGCCTTGTTAATTTCGTATAACTATCTTATATTTCCCTTTCATCCCTGTCCTGACTCCTGACTACTTTTTTTCTTCTCCTTTTCTTATGCGCCTGTCAAATCTGCTGAAGAAAGAGGAATATGGTATGCATTCTATATTAGCATTTGGTCCATTGAGAGGAATGCTGTCAATTCTATTCATTGATGTGTTGTCATCTGATGCCTGAAAAGCAGCCAGCTGAGCTTTATTAATGCTGAGATACATAGAATAGAAGTATTTGATTGGCCACTTGGTTTGTTTCAAAGCTGAAGTATTTAATGATATGCTTCAACCATTGGCGTCATTGTTGAACATCGACTTGCCCTTTTTGAATCCATGATTCTGTTACCATATAGTTGAAATTCTTTTATGATGAAATCATGAAATAACCGAGCATCTCCAGAAACATCCATATTCAAACCATCGTACAGAAATTGAAACGATCTGGACTTATCATTGCATTTGAAAATGGTGAATGATTTGGAGTAGTGTTTGATATTGTTTAGCAGTACTGTTTACTTCTTGTTTAGAAGAAGTTTAATCCTTTAAACAATGACTACGAGTAGTATTGCAACTTTAGTTACTTGCATCACTGATGAAACCACTACAAAACAAAACTTACTCAGTATTGTTGTGAATTGTTACTTCTTTATTGTTGGGGGGTACGTGTCAGGGTGGGGGTGCCTAACACTGCCGATGCCGGTCCCAAGCCCGGAAAAAAGTGGAGGGGGCATGAATTGTCACTTGTTGTAATAATTATTTGATAAATATCGTCAAATATCGTTACATATTGTCAAATCTCGTCAAATCTCGTTAAATATCGTGAAATAACGTCAAACATCGTCAAATGTCGTGAAATGTCGATAAATGCTCATAAATATCGTCAAATGTCGATAAATATCGTCAAATGTCGTTAAATGTCGTTAAATGTCATGAAATGTCGATAAATATCGTCACATATCGTCAATTGTCGATAAATATAGTCAAATGTCGTTAAATATCATTACATATCGTGAATTGTCGATAAATATCGTCAAATGTCATTAAATATCGTCAAATGTCGTCAAATATCGTCAAATGTTATTCAATATCGTCAAATGTCGATAAATATCGTCAAATAACGTCAAATCTCATCAAATCTCGTCAAATGTTGTCAACTATCGTCAAATATCGTTAAATGTCGTTAAATATCGTCAAATATCGTTAAATATCGTTAAATGTCGTTAAATATCGTTAAATTTTGTCAATTATCGTCAAATATCGTTACATATTGTCAAATCTCGTCAAATCTCGTTAAATATCGTGAAATAACGTCAAACATCGTCAAATGTCGTGAAATGTCGATAAATGCTAATAAATATCGTCAAATGTCGATAAATATCGTTAAATGTCATGAAATGTCGATAAATATCGTCACATATCGTCAATTGTCGATAAATATAGTCAAATGTCGTTAAATATCATTACATATCGTGAATTGTCGATAAATATCGTCAAATGTCATTAAATATCGTCAAATGTCGTCAAATATCGTCAAATGTTATTCAATATCGTCAAATGTCGTCAAATATCATCAAATAACGTCAAATCTCATCAAATCTCGTCAAATGTTGTCAACTACCGTCAAATATCGTTAAATGTCGTTAAATGTCGTCAAATATCGTTAAATTTCGTTAAATATCGTTAAATTTTGTCAATTATCGTCAAATATCGTTACATATTGTCAAATCTCGTCAAATCTCGTTAAATATCGTGAAATAACGTCAAACATCGTGAAATGTCGTGAAATGTCGATAAATGCTGATAAATATCGTCAAATGTCGATAAATATCGTTAAATGTCATGAAATGTCCATAAATATGGTTAAATGTCGTGAAATATCGTCAACTATCGTCAAATGTCGTCAAATCTCGTCAACTATCGTCAAATATCGTCAAATGTTGTCAAATATCGTCAAATAACGTCAAATCTCATCAAATCTCGTCAAATGTTGTCAACTATCGTCAAATATCGTTAAATGTCGTTAAATATCGTGAAATATCGTTAAATGTCGTTAAATATCGTTAAATTTTGTCAATTATCGTCAAATGTTGTTAAATTTTGAAAGTTAAAATAATTTCCTTGCCTCAAATTCGGTTTGGCAGAAAAATATATAAGTTAATTGTATGCAAAATAATTTCCAAACTTCAATTTAAATTCAAATCAATTTCTAAACTCAACTCTCATAATTGTGAACAGTAAACTCACCACCTCCAGGGAGAGGGTTACCATACCCAATTTCATCCACCAAACCAAACAACAGCTTGAACCATCCAGAACCATTCTATACAACCAACCAAACAAAATCCTGTATCATCCTATACAACCAACCAAACAGACTGACTGTATCATCCCATACAGGACGATCCCATCCTACCTGTACCATCCCATCCCATTCAACTTCGTCCCACCAACCAAACACACCCTAAGGTTCTCCCTTGGAAAATCTGGACCGTCCAGGACCTCCCCTGTGAGGTCCTGACGATGTAGATCTTCCTCGGGGAGATCTTGATAGTTTAGATCTTCCTTTGGAAGATCTCAACCGTTGAGGACCTCCCTCACTTGATCTGAGCCGCTCATGTCCTCCCCATTTCGTTCTGGTCCTTAGGACCTCCCGTGAGGTCTTGTTTGTAAACTGAAAATGGGTATGAATTTTAAAATTGCATATCTTTTTTATTTTAAATCCAAATGAGGTCATTCAAATTGTGTTAGCTCTGGTTTGACCTGGGCTCCAATCTAAAAATGGTTAAGAGCCCAGTTCAGCTCCAGAATATGGTTTTACAAATAGGTTTCAAAACTAGCTTTAAATGTGCACTCAAAATAGTATTTAACTTGTAAAATACATAACTAACGCTCTGTGGATTATTTTTGAGTGAATCCAACTTTGTTGGTTTCCTATATTAATGAACTTACTGGGAAAATTAGTTTTGATCATGTTGCTATTGTCAAAAAGAGTTCTTGTGCATTATAATTTTGTTCAAGTTCTTGTTTTTGAAAAATTGTAGAGAGTGCAATATAGCTCCAAATGGGATGAAGTGTTATTCATCTCATGAGGTGCTGGTGTTACTGTAAAAATCTCAGTATCACTACCATTCTAGAAAATGTTGCCTCATAATTAAATTAGTGAATAGTGGCTGTTTGCATTTTTAGGGCTGAGCAGAATTGTTTTGCTCATAACTTTGGCATTGAGAGTCCAAATCAATTGGTTCTTGTTGGTAAATTCTCTAAAAATCATCCTCTTGCTGCTGTAGAAATTTCAAAGTATTTGGAGTTTGTTTGCTGTGCTGTCTTTGTCGTTTTCATCGTTCTTATCGATTCTTTTTGTCTTTTCGATTAGGCGTTGACGAGTGTGTTGATCCCGTGAGCGATCCTCAGCAACAATTTGACCAGCAACAGCAAGGCAAGCAGTTTGATCATATCCCCTCTAACGTCCCATTACTTTAAGGGTTAATATATTGTTTTACTTGTATGTATGCATGCTACTTTGTGTTAAAATATCGCTAGCAAGCCTATAGTTGCATAATCTGTAGGAATTGTCTATCCTCTACTACCATGAGCCTAGGTTATTTGTTGTGGTTTGAGCTCGTTGGATGAGATCTTATCACTTAGTAGTTTTCGACATCAATTGCTTAGCCATGCTTAGTTACCGGTAGTAATGGGCGATCATCGACTTACTCGATGGTCTTGATCACACAAATCTAATTATTACTCCTTTATGTCCAGCACTTGTAATTTGTAAAGTAAAAATCTGAAAATAAAAGATTGATTTAGACTTGGGCATATTGGATGGATGGTGTGGTTTTTGGAATGTGGTAGTATGCCTGAGTCATTAAGGACCGAGTTACTTGCGCCACCGTTCTGAGCAATTTTGCGTGCTAACCACACGAGGGGGATATGGGACCTCTCTTGACTAAGTACTTTGGGAGGTGTTAATTATGAGCTGGTCGGTGGGTATATTTAAATAAAATGTGTGTGTGTGGTGTGGGAGGAGAGCATTAGCAGGCCGGCTAGGCTGTCTAATGTGTCTTTGTCCCCGTGGGTTATGGCTCGTAATTAGCATCATCCATTGGAAATGTCTTGTAGGACTTAGCCGTCTTAAGCATACCAAAGGAAGTGTGCTAAATCATGTGGCTAAAAGGCGGTCGGACGTGTGGGTACATTGGTACACCCCTGCAGGGTTAAAACTATTCGAATAGCCTCGTCCTAGGTTATGGACATGCTCGGATACGGCCCGTGAGAACTAGACTACAACCTTTAATTAAAATTTGACATGGGTGGTATGAATGGGTAATTCATGCTATTATTGTGGTGGCTATTGGGTTAGTCACTTCCAGGTTGTTCATGTTGTTATTATTATGTATTATCGCGTTGTTACTTCAAAAATTAAAAATGCTTTGTCAAATTGCCTTCAATCTATTATATTATTGCAAATGAAAACTTGCTTTACGCTAAAAATGAGTCCAAAGCCTCATCCACTTAAATAAAGCTTGCATGTAGCTATTTATAGTTCTGTTATATTACACGTCAGTCTTGCGAGTATATTTTTGTACTCATTTGCTTTGCTTACTAACTTTGTTGCAGAGGAGGTAGAGCCCAAAGGGCTTTACTTTTGTGAGCTGTGTGGTGGTTGGGAAAGCGACTAGCTTGGCGGTCCGGTCAGTTGCCTTGTGGGCTAAGGCACACTGGTTGGCTCTTATTTTGGGCCATCTCTGTGGCACTTTTGCTTCCGCTGTTATCTTGTAGACTTGTTGTTATTTGGCCGGTCGGCCTCTGTTTTGTAATAACTATCCTTTATTTATATTAACTTCTGGTTTGTTCTTGTTCTGTTCTATGAGTTTGAATGGAATGGATGCAATCTTTTGTAATGAGTTGTGTGTACTGCATTTCTGGGAAGTACATATATCTCGAGGCACGGTTTATTTAGTTGATAATACTAGGGTCAATTGGATGACTAAGTATTATGAGCTTAATAAATCAGGGTCTCACAAAAGTTGGTATCAGAGCCATTCTGACCGTAGTAACCCAAGCTTGGTCGCTTTTAGGATATTTTGGAAAACTTATTTTCGAAATATCAAAGAGTTTATGAAAGCTTAAGTAATTCTCAGATTTTACTCCTTACCTATCTTAGCTTTCTATCTCACCTTGCTCTAGTTTGAGTTTTAAAGGATGTTTTCCTCTTCTTCCCTCAAAATTAGTTGTTATCGGTTAATTGGGTTTTGGGGAAACTTATGAGAGTTCTAAATTTACATCTTGGCTGTCTTTTGGTGAAGAATGGAAGTGTTTGGAGATGGAATTCAAATCTGGAATTTTAGGACAGCAAGCAAGCATTTTAGGGCAGCAAGCTCAAGCTAGTAATTAAGGTAGAAAATGAGAGGTTAATTCAACTAAAACTTGTGGGAATCAAAGGGTAAGATGTGACAGAGAAAGACAAGGTAGATAAGAAACTGACCTTGAAAAATCCAACAGAAAGGTGGATAAGAATTGATACTAAAAGAAGATAAGGAATAAAAGATAGCAGACTTAGATCTTTTAGAAATTAATTTAAGTTAAAATAATGTCACAGAGACTCACTAAAGGTAACAACCATGCTAATTCTATCCTCTGAGCAACCGTATGCTCGATACCAACATTTGTGAGACCCTTAATTATTGGAATGTGCCGAATTAAAATTATACTGGTAGCATAATTCTTAATTAAGGAACAGTGTAATGTCCTTAATAAAAATCATACTAGAAGCATAATCATAATAAGTAACAATCCAACAATTAGGTTCCGGATATATGTCATGCAATAGTTCCCAGGATTAGTGACTATTGCGTATATATCCTTAATCAACATTGCATCAATCACATACAAGTCATACATTCACATAATTAGACATTAATTATTACATTTCCAAATTCGGTTGCTACAGTACCAGATTGCTACAGTACAGAAATATGAACAGATGACCTTGGGTCAATAACAAAAGAGCAACAAATGAAACGAAAAGATAAAAACAAAACCACCAATGGCCCCATCATCCCATGAGCTATTATTGTGGAGAATAAAACTAGCACTACTCGTTAGCGTCACCCACATTGGCGCTAACGGGCATCTCATCTGGTATCCATCCTCACCGCAACAAGAGGTCATACAACCCCGAGTACAAAAGGTACTCAAAGAAGACTTACACAAACTAATAAAAGAAAGTGGTTGTTAGAACCTATACAATGGAATAGAACGTATATATGCATAAGGTTGACAACAGAAGGTTTAAATGGATCGGTTTGCACTAAGCGATACATCTTAACCTACAATTGCTATATTTTGATAAAGCAGTTTTAACAAATTGATTTGGACTAAAACAGTGAGTAAGTGTAATTATAAGCATAAACAGTAACAATAATAAATAACAGTTCACAACTAAATGTGTATGACAACTATTATAACGAAATAATTCCCAAACCAAACTTAGAGCAAAATCTATACAGATGACATTAATTCAAGTTTTCGTCCGTAACCGTGGACACGGCTATTCGAATAGTTTTATACCTTGCAAGGGTGTACATCTTTACCCACATGACTTAGTTAGCCCGTAAGCCTCCGGAATAATAACACACTTCCTTTGGTGTGTCGGCCGGGTAAACTAAGATTTGGTATTTTCAACAAGTTAACACTATTGAGTTGGATGACCCATGTGAGGCCGATCCCGCTTAAACAAGACTGATAGCATATATTCAACCGAGGCTCACATGTTGTACCGGGAATGCCGACCCAGTCAATTAAATGCAAACTCGTGTTAGCCACACATATTACACCGCAGTCGGGGCCCTGAAGGAACGTACATGCGATGTAACACATCTACGCCCTTACCCATCTAAGAACATCTGATATCAATATAAGTTTCACATGGCATACGACACGGCCCGAAGACTTAAGCATCTATGCCATATGAAATCAATACACATGTCCTTACTCTCCAGTATCCAACTCAATAATATTAGCCCTTTACTTAACCAAACAGCGCCCATACACTGCGTGTGGAAGTACGTTGGGACTTGAATCAAATAGTCAGAGTTCAGTCCTTAATCAACCCAGACAAGACATCCGCATTTCCCAAATCTCGTGCACGAAGGCACCATCACTAGCATCCACTTGTCCAGATTTGAATTGAATTTAACAAGATTTAGAAGCATTTCCAAATCAAATAAACTGAACCATGATCAAAATAGTTATAAAGTATTTGTTGTCCCCAAGTCTGACAAGCTAAGCTTGCCAAACTCTAACGTTCTATTGACTGCATGGCTAAGCAAAAGTTAAAACTAATTATTATAACATCACAAACTACCTTAGGTTGAGTGTATGAGTGAATTAGAGATAAGCCACAAGTTCAGGGTATAACTAACTAGAAACAGGGCATAAATAGATTTTTAGAAATTTGCATGCACAAGGTCCTTGTATTTTAGAATTCTACATTTCAAAAGATTAGGTTCAACATGGTGCAGAGAGGAAGCTTGCCTTGATAGTAGTAAACAACCTCTTGTTCAGGTTCTTGAGGTTCAACAAAAGATTCAACAAACTCAGAAGAACCAGAATCTAAAAGCAAATAAAAGAATTCCAATGAACACAGGAAAAACAGAGAATAAAATACATAAAAGAATGTATGATCAATAACAATGCATGGTTAACAATATGCTTAACTATATTTAATTTGCTAAGGATAAGAACCCATGTACTATATACTGACAGTAGCTACCCAGATTTTTAGATTTAGAAATATAGCTACAGTATCAGGTTTTATATACTAAAACAGGACAATGGTAATTAAGTCAATTATTTAGCTTAGTGCATACAAATGAGATGCTGTATGCTAGTTAAGTGTACAAAAGCCAGTGCTGTAATCTAAAGGGCATTTAATATCTATAAAGAACAGTTTTAAGGATCTAGCTTTTTGCTATTATTGTTGTCGGTTTGGACAATAACCAAAATAGCAAAGTACTAGTTACCCTTTTTAGCTGGCTAATGAAGTTACATAAGACTAGAGCCCTCAGGTGAAGTTAAAGCTAACTGGGAGTTATAAATACCACAATTTATAAATACTAAAGTTAACCGACCAAATTTAAAGAAGGAAAATAGAATCTTTTCATTTTTGTCGGTTTGATCAACAATAATTAATAATGAAATTTTATCATGTTGGGCAGTGTGGAACTATACACCCATTTATCACCTATCATTAGTAATGTGATATGTGGGACTGAGGTTGATGGTGTTGTCGGTTTGACCCATCACCCAAAACAGTAATTCTTTAATTACCAGCTTAGGTTGGCACGGTGAACAACATCAGACAAGGACCTTTAGGGCAGTTACAACTATCTAGGAAGTAATTAGCACCATACTCCTGATCCTTAACCCTTAACCGACCAGGTTTAAAGAATGGAAGCTACACCATTTGTCGGTTTTGGCCGACAAAATCAACAGAGAAGAGAGTTTGTCTTATTGACCAAATGGGTAACTTAGATAATCACAAGATGGGCTACTAATAGTACTAGGGTTCACTTAGAACCTAAATAAACCAATATACTAATAAAGAAAATTTAATTTTTTTTAAAACGATATGAAAGACCGAAAAGTTATAAAAATAAATTTTCAGTTAAAAAAGTTTGAAATATCATATAAACCAGTGAGTGCTATATAAGGATAACTAAGTCCTTAGAGAGCTTAAGTTAACAGAGATAAAGGTTAACTCACCAGCTAGAGTTTGGAGAGGAAAAGTCAAGGTCTTGGTCAAACAAGGAAAGATCCAGCAACCTTTTTCCTTGTGCTGACCAAAAGAATAGGATGAACTTAGCTCTAAAGATCATTAGATATATTCTTGCTAAGGAGAAGATGGAACTCAAGATAGAACTCAGCTCACCCAGGTGAAGTTTTCCCAGATGAAGCTTCACAGCTAAAGTTGACAGAGAAAAAGACCACGAGTTCAACCTACAAGAAATATCTACAACCACATTAGCATGATATTTAGATATGCTTGTAGTTGAACAAGGCAGAGAAACAAGGGTGCTTCACTGTGAAGGAAGATAAAGATGATGCCCCTCAGTGGTCAACAATGGCAGAGCTATACTTTTAGGGTTTATATGGTGTCCCAAATGTATAGAGCAACCGAGAAGGGTCTAGAGATCAAGAGGTGGCACTTAGGATAGATATTACAAGAGAAATATCCTTAAAATACTATGCTTTACCCCTATTTCGGACACCACATTGCTTATGGTGGAAAATCAGAGAGAAAACAAATTTTAAGTCACCGCCACAGGCCTGGGAGCCGTATTCTGACCATGCAATGCACACAGTAATGCACCGCACGCAAGGAGCAAAGTCGGCCACTGACGTGCGGGCCCTGTGAGCAACACAAAGAAGACCGCGCACAAAGCCAGCGCCAAAACTCGATGCTGACATGCGGGCCCCCAGGGCAAATGCGCCATGCACGCACGCAGCGAAGCCTCACGCACAGCAGCGCCGAAAACCCCGCTGACAACTGGGCCCCAGAAGAGAATAGCGCCATGCAGCCCAAGTGGTCCGAAGGTTTCAACTCACGCGAGCCGTGCGATTGGGCCTCAACGGTCCAAGATCTCAAACTCGCGGGTGCGCTTCGGACCATGGGCTCCATCGCTGTTAAAACGCGATTCAACGGCCAGGATCGAGATGAGGTCCGGACGGTCCGAACAGCACATTGAATCCAGCCCGTTCGCGCGGAAATGAACGGCGGGATGGGCTAGGGTTGTGACGCGTGCGCTGGTGGACGTGGTTGAGCTGCACTGGCGTGCGGTTGAGCTCGACCGCATCGCTACAAAGGTGAGGTCGACTCAAAGTAGAGGTTTGACCAGATTCATTTAAATTGTAGAAAGATTTGACCAGGCCTTTAAATATAGCAAATAAATTGGTAAAATCTTGAAATTTCGCAGACTTGATACTGGGATAATATATTTCCCAAATAAATTTTGAAACCACTGTTTCTCCTTTAAAAATACATAATTTATTTATTCAGACCAACTAGGGTTTATTTAAAGACAATTATTTTTCTAAAATTCAAAATAATTTCTATAAATTCAACAAAAATTATTTTTGGCCAAAATAGTTCATCTGGTTTTCAAATAAATTATTTCCTAGCCTTAATATCAACATTGAATTGTATTTCCTTTTGAAATCTTTACCAAGTTAGAGTTTATAATAGAAATTTGGGGAAATTGAGTTGTAACAAGTTGCCTAAATTGCCAAAATGAACAGTAATGACATGAACAAGATCAGACATCTTGTATATTAGGGTTGGGGTTGTTACAAACCTACCTCCCTTAAGAAAATCTCGTCCCGAGATTTCTTATAATTCAGAAGTTGGACAAAGATGAAGTTGAAATGATATTCTTTAGAAACATAACATCAGTTGTCTTTATTTCTTTCAAAGATAGAAAAGAAATTTCACATAACAACATAGTGATGTTATTACAACTTATGTTACATTGCTTTGTTTAACTTTGCCTTTCTTGATTCAAAGGCAAGTATTAAACAGCAAAAAGGTGGGGGTGCTCGATTTTCATCAGATTTTCACGCTCCCAAGTGGCTTCATCTTCGGAATGATTAGCCCACTGAATTTTTAAGAACTTGACAGTGCGATTTCTTGTCCTACGTTCCATTTCATCGAGGATACGCACTGGTCGTTCTTGATACGAAAGATTTGGTTGCAGATTAAGATTCTCATAAGTAGTAGCCTCGGTAGGAACACGAAGGCACTTCTTTAATTGAGAAACATGAAAGGTATCATGAACTGCCGATAACGTATCGGGAAGTTCCAATTGATATGCCACGGCTCCTCGTTTTGCAATGATTCGGAAAGGTCCGATATAACGAGGTGCTAGCTTTCCTTTCACTTGAAAGCGATGAGTACCTTTCATCGGCGACACTTTAAGATAGACGTAATCATCTATTTCAAAGCTTAACTCACGACGTCGATGATCGGCATAGCTCTTCTGACGAGACTGGGCAGTTTTCAAACGGTCTCGAATCAGACGAACTTGTTCTTCGGCTTCCAAAACCAAGTCTGGACCAAAGAATGATCTTTCACTAGACTCCGACCAATTCAAAGGAGTTCTACAAGCTCTCCCATACAAGGCTTCAAATGGTGACATTTGAATACTTGCTTGGTAGCTATTATTGTAGGAAAACTCCACATACGGCAAAGATTTCTCCCAATTCTTGCCATATGCTAAAACACAGGCTCTCAGAAGGTCTTCCATTATTTGATTTACCCTTTCAGTTTGACCACTGGTTTGAGGATGATAAGCAGTGGTGAAGGATAATTCAGTTCCCATTGCTTGATGAAGACAATTCCAAAAATGGGAAGTGAATTGAGATCCACGGTCTGAAACAATGATTTTAGGAACACCGTGGAGACAAACAATCCTAGCTATATAGAGTTCTGCCAATTGCTTGCCACTGAAAGTGGTTCTGACAGGTATGAAATGAGCCACTTTCGTTAATCGATCAATTATGACCCAAATGGCATCAAATCCATTCTGAGACTTGGGAAGTCCGGTAACAAAATCCATACCGACTTCTTCCCATTTCCACTGTGGAATAGGTAGAGGTTGAAGGGTACCAGCAGGTTTCAAATGCTCGGCTTTAACCCTTTGGCAAATATCACATTCAGCAACATACTGAGCAATTTGCCTTTTCATCTTGCTCCACCAAAATGTTTTCTTCAAGTCCTGGTACATCTTAGTGCTCCCAGGATGTATAGAAAACTTAGAATTATGAGCCTCTTTAAGAATTAGCTCTCTCAGCTGTGGATCTGAGGGTACAACCAGACGATTGCGATATCGAATGGTACCACGAACATCTTCAGAAAATTCATTGGCTTTACTCGCCTTCATGTTTTCTTTGATCTCTGCTACTCAAAGATCGGTTTTCGGGCCTCCAGAATCTGATCTTCAAGTGTTGACTTTACTTCCAAAGTAGCAAGAAATCCATCTTCGACCATTTCGAGACTTAAGCGCTGGAAGTCAGCACATAAACTCTTAGTCAAAGGAATTGGGGATAAGCAATTGCACTGTGACTTCCTGCTTAGAGCATCAGCCACAACATTGGCTTTGCCAGGATGGTAATGAATACCCATATCGTAGTCTTTGATCAATTCAAGCCATCTTCTTTGCCTCATATTCAGATCAACTTGAGTGAATATGTATTTCGTGCTCTTATGATCAAGATAGATTTCATAACGATTGCCAAGAAGGTAATGTCGCCAAATCTTTAATGCATGGACTATCGCCGCCAATTCTAAATCATGGGTAGGATAATTAATCTCATGAGGTCGCGAATCGCTCGATGCATATGCCACAACTCGGCCCTCTTGCATAAGCACACAGCCAAGTCCAAGGCGAGATGAATCACAATAGATATCAAAATCCTTATGAATATCTGGGAGAGTAAGAACAGGAGCTTCAGTCAGGAGCTTTCTCAAAAGCTGAAAACTGTTCTCACATTCCACTGACCAAAAGAATTTGTTCTCTTTCTTCAAAAGCTGAGTCAGAGGTCTGGAAATCTTGGAAAAGTTTTCAATGAACCTACGGTAATATCCCGCAAGTCCAAGGAAACTTCGGATTTCAGAAACATTCTTGGGCTGCTTCCAATCTAGTACATCCTGTACTTTGCTGGGATCAACAGTAATACCTCCTTCGGATAATACATGACCCAGAAATGCAACTTGCTTGAGCCGTAAGCACACTTGCTAAATTTGGCATACTGGTGATGCTTATGAAGTGTATCCAAAGACAAGTCTCAAATGATGCTCGTGCTTTTATCGACTTAGAATAGATAAGAATGTCGTCAATAAACACAACAACAAACTTATCCAAGAAATTCATGAATATCAATTCATTAGATTCATGAAATAAGCAGAGCATTTGTTAGACCAAAGGACATAACAAGATACTCGTATAATCCATAACGAGTAGAAAATGCTGTTTTAGGAATATCCTCGATTCTAACCTTGATCGATGATAGCCCGATCAGAAATCGATCTTAGAAAAGACACGGGCTCCCAATAACCGGTCAAACAGATCATCAATTCGGGCAGAGGATACTTATTCTTGATAGTAACCTCATTTAACGGACGGTAATCTACACACATCCGTAAAGTATGGTCTTTCTTTTGACAAAGATGGCGAGGACATCCCTGTGGTGAGGAACTTCGGTCGAATGAATCCCTTGTCAAGAATTCTCCAAGCCGTTTCTTCAACTCAAACACTCATTGGAAGGCATGCGATAAGGTCTTCTCGAAATGGGAGCAAGATGCCAGAACTAATTCAATCACGAACTCTACTTCCGATCGGGTGGCATACCGAAGTTCTTCAGAAAGACATCCCGGTAATCACATACTACCTGGTACTAACTCCAAAGTAGGTGTGGTATCAGCTTTCAATGCACCAAGGTGAGAACGGACTGCTTTAGACTGAAAAATGACTGAAAGGCCATTTTTATTAGTAAGGGATATAGTTCTCTGGGCACAATTGATTTGGCCGAAATTCTTGGACAACCAGTCCATACCCAAAATAACATCTATCCCTTTAGAGTTTATCACAATCAAGTCTGCCCAAAAATCTACCCCTTCAATATTGATATTAACATTAAGGCAGATTTGATCACTCATAAATACCGACCCAGGTGAGTGAATAATATGAGGTGGATGAAGCAGATGCATAACTAACTGATGTTGAATAGCAAACTGCCTACTAATAAAAGAATGGGATGCTCCAGAGTCAAATAAAACAGTAGTTGAACTGAAATTAACTAGGAGCATACCAAGGATACCCTCAGTGTCTCTTACCGCTTCAAAGTGATCAATTGATTCACACGGTCATTTGGATCGAACAGATCGCTTGACAACATCCTTTGGAGAAGGTGCGGGGACGCCGAGTCGGAGATGGTTGAACAGTGGTAACCCTTTGCCTTAGCAAAGCATTGGTTCGCAAATGTCCCAAGACCACAATGGTAACAAATCACCCCCATCCCGACATTGATAGCAGAGGTGGCTGTGTCCACTAGGTCGGACTATCCAAATGGTGGCGGTCTTGAAAAGCAAACACCGCTACTGGTGGAGCCGAGTGGTGCTCAAAAGATCGAGGTCGCCACATGCACGCGGTCTAATTGAACGACCACTATATGTGAATTGAGTGGCCTTCTGCCGCTTCCGTGAATCTTCCAAGGCTTTACTCTTTGTTTCAGCAATTATGGCTTTGTCCACCAGGTGTTGGAAGTTTCTGAAGTCTTGTATTGCCAATGCCAACTGCAATTCTTGAGATAGTCCATTCATGAAACGGTTTCGACGACGAGTGTCAGTCGAAACATCGTCAGGGGCGTACCGAGCAAGAAAATTAAATTCATGAAGATACTCAGTCACTGACTTTCGCCCTTGTTTGAGAGCGAGGAATTCCTGCTTCTTGAGCATCATTACTCCCTCAGGAATATGGGCTTCGCGAAAAGCCTCCATAAACTCAAGCCAGGTAGGAGTATGTCCGGTGGGTTGGATAGCCAGATAATTATCCCACCAATTACTAGTTGGTCCAGTCAATTGGTAGCTAGCATATAAGACCTTCTCCCTTTCAGAACATTGGGCAATAGTCAGCTTCTTCTCAATTTCCCGAAGCCAATCTTCTGCCTCCATTGGATCCTGGGAGCTGGAGAACACTGGCGGGTTAGTTCGCTGAAAATCAGCGAGACTACCTCGCCCATGTTGAACTCTGCTTTCGACCACCGGTGTCGAATAGCGGAGGTATTACGCTAATCTGCTCCAATATGCGCTGTCGATCCATGCGGTTGCGCTCAATTTGCATGAGCACGCCCGCCATAGTGGGTGGTGGAGGAAGTTCTCTTCTCGACGACCACTTTGCGGACCATGAGATCCGGAAGGGTCACCGCTTCCCCGAGTTTGGAGAACAGGGTGGAAAACCTCTCCTCTTGTTGTGTTCGCGATCGAGTGGTTGGTCCCGGCATCCTGTTGCCATATAATGGTTAACAACATAACAAGGATACACTCGTGCTAACACATACAAGCTTTGGAGATAGAAATTAATTAAACCTAAGCGCAAAGATGTCATGATATGCAACCAATTAACACCAAAACAATAACACACCAAAAATTGACTTTTATTTAATGACCAACTAACACCAAAATAACACCAAGCTGAGTACAGCCAAAAGGGCAGCATTACTTTATTAACACATTAAGTCCAATACACATGTCAACCACTACAATCCCAAGTTCCAAAATACAAAAGTTAGTACCCAGTATTTATACAAAACATAGGCTAGACTATTACACAGTATTTATTACACAATACTACCTATTACACAACTAAGGCCGAATCTCACATTCAACCCCTAAGTGTAGTCGTTACGGTTAAAATTCACCGGAAACTCATTTAACAGATGAGCTTCGGGTGAACCCGTGTCTATAGGATCCCTAGGACTAATGAGACGAGTAGGAGAGCCTAGCGACAAGTGATGTCCACTGTGGTGTGTAGGTCGCCAGGTGCGAGGAAATCCAGCAGACATTCGTGCTCGATTTATTAATCGACCAAGCACAGAACAAGTCCAGACACCTCGAAGTCGCAACTCGTGGGTGCAGTGGCGTACTGGAGGGATCTCATTGTTGCCATAAAGCACGTTATGAGGAATGCGGTTCGTTGCAACACCAAGCCTCAAATACTCCTGTGCCTCGTGCAGACGACGGCGGGTTTCCATAACTCGCACACAGAGGCGATGATAGGTTTGGTCCATGATACGGACCAACCTCGCTAACTCAGCGTACATATGGGTCCTCTCCAAATCAATCTCATCGAACGCAATCACGTCCGACCTAGGGCCATGTTTCGGGAAGTGAACATAGGGTGGCTGAGACAACTCCGTCAAATCATGACGAAGAAGGCCCATCATCCTACGCGCAGCTTCCTGTACAGCCATAGACTCGGAAGTGGCACGTACGTGGATACAATAAGGAACACTACCCACCACCTGTCTGGCGATCACATTAATAATGGCTTGGTACTCTTCCATACCAGGACCTCGATCTCGACGGTAGATAGCATACTCTGGCTGATAGGTAAAATTGGCACGCCACATCATATCTCGAAGTAAGGCAGGAAATCCATCCACTTCTTCAGCTCGAGTCTCCTTGATCAAATACCAGTCATTCATCTATAGAGAAAGACAAGGTAGATAAGAAACTGACCTTGAAAAATCCAACAGAAAGGTGGATAAGAATTGACACTAAAAGAAGATAAGGAATAAAAGATAGCAGACTTAGATCTTTTAGAAATTAATTTAAGTTAAAATAATGTCACAGAGACTCACTAAAGGTAACAACCATGCTAATTCTATCCTACAGCAACCGTATGCTCGATACTAACGTATTTGTGAGACCCTTAATTATTGAATGTGCGAATTAAAATTATCTTGGTAGCATAATTCTTAATTAAGGAACAGTGTAATGTCCTTAATAAAAATCATACTAGAAGCATAATCATAATAAGTAACAATCCAACAATTAGGTTCCGGATATATGTCATGCAATAGTTCCCGTGATTAGTGACTATTAAGCATATATCCTTAATCAACATTGCATCAATCACATACAAGTCATACATTCACATAATTAGACATTAATTATTACATTTCCAAATTCGGTTGCTACAGTACCAGATTGCTACAGTACAGAAATATGAACAGATGACCTTGGGTCAATAACAAAAAGAGCAACAGCGGAAACGAAAAGATAAAAACAAAACCACCAATGGCCCCATCATCCCGCAGGCTATTGCGTGGAGAATAAAACTAGCACTACTCGTTAGCGCCACCCACATTGGCGCTTAACGGGCATCTCATGGTATCCATCCTCACCGCAACAAGAGGTCATACAACCCCGAGTACGAAAGGTACTCAAAGAAGACTTACACAAACTAATAAAAGAAAGTGGTTGTTAGAACCTATACAATGGAATAGAATGTATATATGCATAAGGTTGACAATGAAGGTTTAAATGGATCGGTTTGCATTAAGCGATACATCTTAACCTACAATTGCTATATTTTGATAAAGCGGTTTTAACAAATTGATTTGGACTAAAACAGTGAGTAAGTGTAATTATAAGCATAAACAGTAACAATAATAAATAACAGTTCACAACTAAATGTGTATGACAACTATTATAACGAAATAATTCCCAAACCAAACTTAGAGCAAAATCTATATAGATGACATTAATTCAAGTTTTAATCAGAATCGTGGACACGGCTATTCAATAGTTTTATACCTTGCAAGGGTGTACATCTTTACCCACATGACTTAGTTAGCCCGTAAGCCTCCTAATAATAACACACTTCCTTTGGTGTGTCGGTAACGTAAACTAAGATTTGGTATTTTTCAACAAGTTAACACTATTGAGTTGGATGACCCATGTGAGACTGATCCCGCTTAAACAAGACCGATAGCATATATTCAACCGAGGCTCACATGTTGTACCGGGAATGCCGACTCAAATAATTAAATGCAAACTCGTGTTAGCCACACATATTACAATGATCGGGGCCCTCAAGGAACGTACATGCGATGTAACACATCTACGCCTACCCATCTAAGAACATCCGATATCAATATAAGTTTCACATGGCATACGACACGGCCCAAGACTTAAGCATCTATGCCATATGAAATCAATACACATGTCCTTACTCTCCAAGATCCAACTCAATAATATTAGCCCTTTACTTAACCAAACAAGCGCCATATACTCTGCGTGTGGAAGCACGCTGGGACTTGAATCAAATAGTCGAGTTCGGTCCTTAATCAACCTGCATAAGACATCCAGATTTCCCAAATCTCGTGCACGAAGGCACCATCACTAGCATCCACTTGTCCAGATTTGAATTGAATTTAACAAGATTTAGAAGCATTTCCAAATCAAATAAACTGAACCATGATCAAAATAGTTATAAAGTATTTGTTGTCCCCAAGTCCGACAAGCTAAGCTTGCCAAACTCTAACGCTCTATTGATCGCATGGCTACAAAAGTTAAAACTAATTATTATAACATCACAAACTACCTTAGGTTGAGTGTATGAGTGAATTAGAGATAAGCCACAAGTTCAGGGTATAACTAACTAGAAACAGGGCATAAATAGATTTTTAGAAATTTGCATGCACAGTGTCACTGTATTTTAGAATTCTACATTTCAAAAGATTAGGTTCAACATGGTGCAGAGAGGAAGCTTGCCTTGATAGTAGTAAACAACCTCTTGTTCAGGTTCTTGAGGTTCAACAAAAGATTCAACAAACTCAGAAGAACCAGAATCTAAAAGCAAATAAAAGAATTCCAATGAACACAGGAAAAACAGAGAATAAAATACATAAAAGAATGTATGATCAATAACAATGCATGGTTAACAATATGCTTAACTATATTTAATTTGCTAAGGATAAGAACCCATGTACTATATCTTGACAAGAGCTACCCGATTTTTAGATTTAGAAATATAGCTACGAGATCGGGTTTTATATACTAAAACAGACAATGGTAATTAAGTCAATTATTTAGCTTAGTGCATACAAATGAGATGTCAGATGCTAGTTAAGTGTACAAAAGCCATCTTTGTAATCTAAAGGGCATTTAATATCTATAAAGAACAGTTTTAAGGATCTAGCTTTTTGCTATTATTGTTGTCGGTTTGGACAATAACCAAAACAAGAAAGTACTAGTTACCCTTTTTAGTCGGCTAATGAAGTTACATAAGACTAGAGCCCTCGGTGAAGTTAAAGCTAACTGGGAGTTATAAATACCACAATTTATAAATACTAAAGTTAACCGACCAAATTTAAAGAAGGAAAATAGAATCTTTTCATTTTTGTCGGTTTGACCAACAATAATTAATAATGAAATTTTATCATGTTGGGCAGTGTGGAACTATACACCCATTTATCACCTATCATTAGTAATGTGATATGTGGGACTGAGGTTGATGGTGTTGTCGGTTTGACCCATCACCCAAAACAAGATTTTTTAATTACCGGCTTAGGTTGGCACGGTGAACAACATCGACAAGGACCTTTAGGCGCTTACAACTATCTAGGAAGTAATTAGCACCATACTCCCGATCCTTAACCCTTAACCCACTGTGTTTAAAGAATGGAAGCTACACCATTTGTCGGTTTTGGCCGACAAAATCAACAGAGAAGAGAGTTTGTCTTATTGACCAAATGGGTAACTTAGATAATCACAAGATGGGCTACTAATAGTACTAGGGTTCACTTAGAACCTAAATAAACCAATATACTAATAAAGAAAATTTAAATTTTTTTTTAAAACGATATGAAAGACCTAAAAGTTATAAAAATAAATTTTCAGTTAAAAGAAGTTTGAAATATCATATAAACCAAAGGAGTGCTATATAAGGATAACTAAGTCCTTAGAGAGCTTAAGTTAACAGAGATAAAGGTTAACTCACCACTAGGGTTTGGAGAGGAAAAGTCAAGGTCTTGGTCAAACAAGGAAAGATCCAAAGAACCTTTTTCCTTAGCCGACCAAAAGAATAGGATGAACTTAGCTCTAAAGATCATTAGATATATTCTTGCTAAGGAGAAGATGGAACTCAAGATAGAACTCACTCACCCGGTGAAGTTTTCCTGCATGAAGCTTCACAACTAAAGTTGACAGAGAAAAAAGACCACGAGTTCAACCTACAAGAAATATCTACAACCACATTAGCATGATATTTAGATATGCTTGTAGTTGAACAAGGCAGAGAAACAAGGGTGCTTCTTGTGAAGGAAGATAAAGATGATGCCCTCGCTGGTCAACAATGGCGAGCTATACTTTTAGGGTTTATATAGTGTCCCAAATGTATAGAGCAACCGAGAAGGGTCTAGAGATCAAGAGGTGGCACTTAGGATAGATATTACAAGAGAAATATCCTTAAAATAATCGTGGTTTACCCCTATTTCGGACACCACATTGCTTATGGTGGAAAATCAGAGAGAAAACAAATTTTAAGTCACTACCGTGTGGGCCAGACATTACATGTACCATGCAATGCACATGCGAATGCACCGCACGCAAGGAGCAAAGTCGCCAATCGACGCGGGCCCCTGAGAAAGCAACACAAGAATAAGACCGCACAAAGAAAGCACCAAAACTCGACATGACATGCGGGCCCTGTGGCAACGCGCCATGCACCATGCAGCAAGCCAAGCCTCACGCACAAGCAGCTTAAAACCTCGGCCGACAACCGGGCCCCGAAGAGAATAGCGCCATGCGGCCCAAGTGGTCGAAGGTTTCAACTCACGCGAGTGCAGGCGATTGGGCCTCAACGGTCCAAGATCTCAAACTCGCGGGTGCGCTTCGGACCATGGGCTCCATCGCCGTTAAAACGCGATTCAACGGCCAGGATCGAGATGAGGTCCGGACGGTCCGAACAGCACATTGAATCTAGCCCGTTCGCGCGGAAATGAACGGCGGGATGGGCTAGGGTTGTGACGCGTGCGCTGGTGGACGTGGTTGAGCCAGACCTGGCGTACCCGGTTGAGCTCGACCGCATCGCTACAGTGACAGGGTCAGACTCAGGCCGAGAGGTTTGACCAGATTCATTTAAATTGTAGAAAGATTTGACCAGGCCTTTAAATATAGCAAATAAATTGGTAAAATCTTGAAATTTCGCAGACTTGATACTGGGATAATATATTTCCCAAATAAATTTTGAAACCACTGTTTCTCCTTTAAAAATACATAATTTATTTATTCAGACCAACTAGGGTTTATTTAAAGACAATTATTTTTCTAAAATTCAAAATAATTTCTATAAATTCAACAAAAAATATTTTTGGCCAAAATAGTTCATCCGGTTTTCAAATAAATTATTTCCTAGCCTTAATATCAACATTGAATTGTATTTCCTTTTGAAATCTTTACCAAGTTAGAGTTTATAATAGAAATTTGGGGAAATTGAGTTGTAAACAAGTTGCCTAAATTGCCAAAATGAACAAGAATGACATGAAAAAGATCAGACATCAGATATTAGGGTTGGGGTTGTTACAAGATCTCACCTTACAATCTGATTTTTATCTTCTCGATCAATTACTCGCTCATTCAATACGAAGTTAGTTGCGTTGAGAAGTTGTGCCTTGCTTTTGGTGATCCTTTGCTTTTTTAGAGTCTTTTAGAAGCTTTTTAAAGTTTAATTACTCGCTATTTTTGGCTTTCGGTTAGGGTGATGCCCCATTCCCCTAGTCGTTAGCTTTTATTTCTTTAAGGCTTTATTTTTGGGTCTAGTTGCTAACCAAATTTCATTGTAACAGATGGCGGACGACTCAGAAGCGGCTAAGGCCAGTTGGTGTCCGGACGAGGAGCTTCCTCCTCCTCCACCATGGCCGAGGTTCTTCTTCGATCGGCGCAACCGCAGCGGATGTGAGAGAGTTCTATCGACGCCATCGCGCAACACCACCGCTCTTACCGGAGCTTCGAGGATCCGGGCAAGGAATGCCCATCGCCTCGTGGGGGCCTCATTGAAGTTCCTTCATACTCGGCCTCCCACCTTTCGTGTCCGAGGACCCGCCGATGCGCATTTATTGGCTTTCGTTTGGTTGAGCGGAAGCTTAGCATCGCAGCAGCGCGTGAGCACGAGAAGGCGCTGTTCGCATCGCACCAGCTAGAGGGTGCAGCTTTGTCATGGTGGAAGAATTTTCTCGCCATGCAGCCCGCAGACCACACCGTTTCTTGGGAGGAGTTTCGTACTGCCTTCCGTCGATCTCATATCCCTGCCGGGTTGATGGAGATCAAGAAGCAGGAGTTTCTTGCGCTCAAGCAAGGGCGTAGCTCAGTCATGGAGTATGTCTACGAGTTCAACCATCTAGCTCGTTATGCTCCCGAGGAGGTGGTTATCGATATGGCCAAGGTGCCAAGTTCAAAGCGTGGCTTGTCCGAGGAGCTTAAGGACAAGCTATCCATTGTCGACTTCCTCGATTTCTGCACCTTTGGTCGACAAGGCCATTGTCACAGAGCATTCTGCTAGGGAGCTTATGGATTCCCGCAAGCGTAAGTGGGAGGCCCACAAGTCATCCCGGCCAGTTCCTCCGCCCCGCTTCAGCAGCGATCTGTGGGTACTGGGCCTCATTCTTCGGCGCCCGAGGTCACTCGCCTCGTCCCTCGTTCATCGCAGTCAGGTCTCGACACGTGCACTGCGAAGTCGCCAGAGCGGCCTCGCAACCCGGCTGCCGGGTCACATGCTTCTCTTGCAACGTAAGGGGCATTATGCTAACCAATGCCCTAAGAAGACAGAGCGGCCCTCGCCCTAATGGAGGACGGGCAAGGAGGTGGTGCATCTCAGACTAAAAGATCGTCCCGCTACCCAAGGCGTGGGTAGTGGTCGCGCCAACGCCATCACCGCAGAGGAGGCTCAGGAGGCACCCGACGCCGTGCTAGGTACGCGCTTCGTTAACTTTCATCCCGCCATCGTCTTGTTTGATTCAGAGCATCTCATTCCTTTGTTTCGAGTCTTTTGTCGCTGTTGGTGAGCTTCTTTCCTCTCCATTGTCGGTCCCGCTTACTCATTCGCTCTCCGGTTCGGAGTTGAGAGCTGAATCTGAGTGTAGGGATGTTTTATCGAGATCGAAGGAGTAGGGTTCTTAGCAAACCTTATCCTTCTCCATTCAGCGAAGTCTAGATGTGATTCTTGGCATGGATTGGTTGTCTCAAAGACATGGGACAAATCGATTGGGCGCTTAGGAAGCTCATCTCTATCTAGTCCTCCCATGAGCAGGTTTTCGCTACCGGTCGCTTAGGTTCGTGATCTCTTCAAGCGCTTGAAGCGAAGCCCGCCTAGATATTAGCTAAGTCCCAACAGTTTGTGACTTCGTTGATGTCTTTCCCGCAGATCTTCCGGGATGCCACCTGCTCGAGACCTCGAGTTCGGCTATTGAGTTGGCTCCCTGCGCGCCCTATCTCAAAGAGGCCTTATCGGATGCCACCGAACGAGTTGGTGGAGTTGAAAAGCAGTTAAGTGAGCTGCAAGAGAAGGGTTTCATCCGCCTAGCTCATCTCCTTGGGGTTGTCCAAGCAATCTTCGTAAAGAAGAAGGGCGATACTTTACGCATGTGCGTTGATTACCGCCCACTTAATGAAGTGATGGTAAAGAACAAGTATCCATTGCCCGCATTGACGATCTCTTCGATCAATTAACCGGAGCTCGGGTTTTCTCCAAGATTGATTTGAGAGGATATCATCGAGTTCGGATTCGACCGAGGATATTCCAAAGACAGTATTCTCTACTCGCTCGATTTGTATGAGTATACCGTCATATCATTCTGCTTAACCAATGCTCCCGCTTTGTTCATGAACCTCATGAATTCGGTATTCATGGAGTATTTGGATAAGTTTGTCGTGGTCTTCATCGATGATATTCTTATCTACTCCAAGAATGATGAGGAACACGCCGCGAGCATCCTGAAGCTTGTGTTGGGTAAGTCATATGAGTGACCAAATTTGACGCGGGTTCAAGAAGTGTGCATTCTGTTGAAGGAAGTGGCTTTCTTAGGCCATGTTCTTTCAAAGAGAGGCGAGCCGCTGATCCCAAAGAAGGTCACGATGTTCTTTCATGGAGTCACCTACTTGGTCACCGAAGCGCGGAGTTTTCTTGGTTTAGCGGTGATACTATCGCCGCTTATCGAGAACTTCTCCAAGATCGCGGTCGATGATGGAGTTGCTCAAGAAGGACAAGAAGTTCTTGTGGTCTGATGCTTGTGAGGAAAGCTTCCAAGTACTCAAGAAGCGCTTGACCACCGCCCCGCTCGTTCTTCCCGATATCCATCGAAGCTTCGATATCTTTTGCGATGCTCTCGTCGAGGCCTCGGTTGTGTCCTTATGCAAGAAGGCAAGGTAGTGGCCTATGCATCAAGGCAATTGAGACCTCATGAACTCAACTACCCTACCCATGATTTGGAATTGGGCTGGTGTGATTCATGCACTTAAGATTTAGCGACATTACCTAATCAAGAATCGTTGTGAAGTGTATTCGGATCACAAAAGCCTTAAGTATTTGTTCACCCAACCTGACCTGAACCTCGTGCAAAGGAGATGGTTGGAGTTGATCAAGGATTATGATATGGGTATTTACTACCATCCGGCAAGGCTAATGTCGATTCTTGCCGATGCGCTTTAGTCGCAAAGCGCATTGCAATGCCTTGTTGTCCGAGGAGCTTGACCCCCTCTTCGAGGAATTTCAGCGGCTCAACTTGAGCTTAGTTGAGCATGGTTCTCTCGCTGCCTTGGTTGTGCAACCAACCTTGGTGGATCGGATCAAGTCCGCTCAGCAGTCGGATATTGGAGTGAGCCACATCAAGGAAAATGTCAAGAACGGAACGACCAAATGCTTTTTCGAGGATGAGCATGGTGTTGTGAGGTTCGGGCAACGCGCTGTGGTTCCAAAGGACATGGAGTTGGAATTTGATCCTCCGCTGAAGCCCATGATTCGCCTTTATCCATTCATCCCGGGGCCACAAAGATGTATCAAGATCTCCGTTAGAGATTTTGGTGGACCCGAATGAAGAGGGAGATTGCCAAGTTCATTGCCGAGTGCAACGTGTGTCATCATGTCAAGGCCGAGCATCAGCATCCAAAAAGGATCTGCTTCACCTTTGCCTGTCTTAGGAATGGAATGGGATTCCGGTTCGGCATGGACTTTATCACCGGCCTGCCCGAACACAAAAGGGGAAAGATTCCATTTGGGTTGTCATTGATCGGTTGACTAAAGTAGCACATTTCTTGCGGTCTTGGGCTAAGATTTGCTGATCAATTGGCGCACCTCTATGTCTCCCGCATCGTGTGCTTGCATGGTGTGCCCAAGACGATTGTCTCGGATCGTGGTTCTCTTTTTCACCTCTCGCTTTGGCATAGTTTGCAAGAGGCTATGGGAACCCGTCTTACCTTTAGCACAAGATATCATCCCCAAATTGATGGTCGATCGAGAGGGTCAACCAAGTCTTGGAAGACATGCTTTGCTTGTGTCCTTTCCTATGGGAAGCATTGGGAGAAATGCTTGCCATTCACGAAGTTTTTTATAACAACAGCTTTGAGCCGTCTCGGCATGGCACCTTTCGAGGCCTTGTACGGAGGAAGTGCGAACCCGTTGAATCGGGTCGAGACCGGTGAAAGACCTCTCTTTGGCCGGACTCAATCAATGAGGCCGAAGCGCCAAGTCTAGCTTTATTCGTGAGCTGTTTGCACGTACTCAATCCAGCAAAAGAGCTATGCGGATCGCCGCCGACGTGAGTTGCGTTTTGAGCCTAATGACTTTGTTTATCTCAAAGTCTCTCCTTTGAAGGGCCATCAACGTTTGGCGTCAAGGGCAAGTTAGCTCCTCGATATGTCGGTCCTTACTGCGTTATCGAGAGGAAGGGAGCTGTTGCCTATAAGTTGGAGTTGCCACTGCACTTGAGGGGTACATGATGTGTTCCATGTGTCCCACTAAAGAAGTGCCTCCTGTTCCAACCGAGGAAGCTCGCTGGAAACTCTCGATGTCCAACCAGATTTGACCTATAGCGAGCACCCTGCTCAAGATACTCGAAGAGGTGAACGAAGAACTAGGAATCGCTCCATTAAGTTCCTTAAAGTTCAGTGGTCTAACCATTCGAGGATGAGGCTACTTGGGAAAGAGAAGATCTGCGTCAAGTATGGACTATCCATCTTTCTTTCTGAAGTGAGCCAAAATCTCGGGACGAGATTTCTGTAAGGAGGGGAGATTTTGTAACATCCCAACCGTATAAACAGGGTTTGTTCAAGTATAATTAAATGTGTAGAAATTAAAACTTTTTCTCACATCTTGAAAACACCTAAACTCTTGTGTAATTCTTGTCCAAGAGTTGTGTAATCCAAAACACAAAGCTCTTGTTGACCAAAAGTCAAACTCATTTCCCAATTGTCACAAATCGTGTGCCAAACCCTTGGAAATATTTTTCCTTGGTCCTAGAAATGTTGTGGAGCCCCTCTGAAAAGTATCATGAGTTATAAAACTTGTTTGATAATTTTTGGAGGTAAAACAAATCCTTGTACAGCCTTCATAAATTTCCTGAGAAAAATGCATTGCATAATAACCTCTGAAAATTTTATGTAAGGTTAGTCATGATGTCAGCAAGCTCCTGTTAAAATTTCAGGAAGTTTGGAGTTCATTTGCTATCTCAAATAATTCTGCTAAGTCTCAACTGTTAAAAACTAAATTTAAGAGCTTACACTGTTCCTTGGGCTAGCCCTTGGATCAAAAATCCATGGTTGCGTCTTCCTCCTCTCAACCTAACTACTGATCCTCCTTAGATGCTGTTGAGGTCGTAGCCGTTGGATCCAATCCTACAGCCACGACCTCCTCCTCAAACATTCACAGGAGATCCTCCACCCATCGAGGTCTTGTGCCCTTGGATCAAAGATCCATGGCCATGACCTCCTCTCACGGTCAAAACCTTCAGACATCCCACCTTGTTGAGGTCGCACTGCTGATTCAGATCCAAAGGCCACGACCTCCGCTGCAAATCATCGCAGCGAGGACCTCCTCATGAATTGTTGTGCGCCGCTGGATTTACATCCAATGCCCCACAACCTCCCAAAGGTTATCAAGCGCTCACAACCTCCCCCATCTCGTGTTGTGCGCCATCGGATTAAAATCCACGGTCACAACCTCCTCCTTGCCTCGTGCGCATCAGATCTCCCAGCGCACATGAGGTCGTAGCCGTTAGATGTAAATCTCACGGCCATGACCTCTCTTGTGCGTTGCGCAGCGTCTAAGTCCTCCCTATCAGTTATGTGCCCTTGGATTTAAATCCAAAGGCCATGACCTCCACATCTTGGGTCAGAAGTGCACAACCAGTTAAGACCTCCAGGAGGTCCGCACCGTTCGATTAAGATCCAACGCCTTGGACCTCCTGATCTCTTTCCTTTGCGCATCCGCGTTAAGGAAATCGGAGGGCCACGACCTCCCCGTCCAAGATCGTGTGGCTGGGACCTCCTCCCAGTCACTTAAACGCGTAACGGTTCAAAAATGTCATTCGATGGCTAAGACCTCCCCGAAGTCTTATCCAACGGTCAAAATGATCTCCCCGTTTTTCTCCTTCCTCGGTCACGCTGCTCGTGCCCTCGGGCAGAGAGAAAAGGTGTGCCTGCCACTTGTGTACCTTCAACAACTCTTTGTGACAATTCAAGATTAAATGTTGATCACCTTCCGCCTCTCCACCGCAGTGTCTGTCACCTTGTCAACCTCACGTCAGGTCCAAGCCTCGATCGAGCCATGGGCTAAGCTCACCATGAGCTTAACCCCAGCTCGTGTGCCTTGCTTCTCCCAATTATAAAACCCCATTGGGTTCCTCCCTTAGCTTCTTTGGCACACTTCCAAGCTTTGGCTTGCACTGTGTCTTTGAGCTTTCCTCCACCGACCTCCCTTTGGCCGCCATTGTTGAAGCTTGGAGCCCTCGGTGGCACAAAGGCTCCAAGTGGCTCTCTCGCTCAACCTCTTCTCCATTATTGCTCCTCTAACTTCCGGAAGTTTGACCCTAATTTCACTTGGGGTTGACCTTTTCTGTGGGAGCTAGTGGAGTTTGGAGCTTGTCGGTCGTGGAGCACCCATCGCCTCACTACTCGCTGGTCCTCCTCTCGCCTCAACATCTCAAGACCTCGCGACCTCCGTAACCCTCCCGGTAGTCCCAGATGCCGGCACTCGCGTGTATGATGTTGCGGAGCTTTTCTTGGGCACACGCTGATGACGTCGCGAGCTTTATTTTGCATTTTGGTCTTTGGTCGTGCTTGCCTTCGCTCTCTCGGCTCGCCGGGCGTTAAGACCGCCGCTTGTTGAGAAGAGGTCCTTTGGCGCGCAAGGCTATTGCACACTCGGTGGTACCATTGGATGTCGCCGGCGAGGTCTACATCGCCGGCGAGGACCATCTCTTCAAACCCGGGTCTTTGTCGGACAAGAACAGCGGCGCCATTGTCGTTTTTAGGACAAAGATCTGCCGCGTTAAATGCGCTAATCATTTGCTCAACCTCGTAATCATTAGCGTGTCTTAAACTGCATTTAATCCCGCCCCGTGCGCACATTTAAGACCCCTCGAGCGCGGACCCCCTTGTGTCCCGCGCGCAATAACCTTCGCGGTTCGGCGGCGTGCTGCGGCGGCGCAAGCGCGTTGTCGCTAGTGCAGGACGCCCTGCACCTCCTCCGAGGAAATCTGGCACGTCCAAGACCTCCCTGTGCGCTATCGTGGCCGTCCAGACCTCCCCTGGAGGTCTGTGACATTTGGACCTCCGCTTAGGACCTCTCCGAGGTCATCTCAACCGTTCATGACCTCCCTCAGACGATCTGGACCATTAAGGTTCTCCCGTGGAAAATCTGGACCGTCTAGGACCTCCCCTGTGAGGTCCTGACGCTGTAGATCTTCCTCGGGGAGATCTTGATAGTTTAGATCTTTCTTTGGAAGATCTCAACCATTGAGGACCTCCCTCACTTGATCTGAGCCGCTCATGTCCTCCCCATTTCGTTCTGGTCCTTAGGACCTCCCGTGAGGTCTTGTTTGTAAACTGAAAATGGGTATGAACTTTAAAATTGCATATCTTTTTCATTTTAAATCCAAATGAGGTCATTCAAATTGTGATAGCTCTGGTTTGACCTGGGCTCCAATTTAAAAATGGTTAAGAGCCCAGTTCAGCTCCAGAATATGCTTTTGCAAATAGGTTTCAAAACTAGCTTTAAATGTGCACTCAAAATAGTATTTAACTTGTAAAATACATAACTAACGCTCTGTGGATTATTTTTGAGTGAATCCAACTTTGTTGGTTTCCTATATTAATGAACTTACTGGGAAAATTAGTTTTGATCATGTTGCTATTGTCAAAAAGAGTTCTTGTGCATTATAATTTTGTTCAAGTTCTTGTTTTTGAAAAATTGTAGAGAGCGCAATATAGCTCCAAATGGGATGAACTCAATTGTGTTATTCATCTCATGAGGTGCTGGTGTTACTGTAAAAATCTCAGTATCACTACCATTCTAGAAAATGTTGCCTCATAATTAAATTAGTGAATAGTGGCTGTTTGCATTTTTAGGGCTGAGCAGAATTGTTTTGCTCATAACTTTGGCATTGAGAATCCAAATTAATTGGTTCTTGTTGCTAAATTCTCTAAAAATCATCCTCTTGCTGCTGTAGAAATTTCAAAGTATTTGGAGTTTGTTTGCTGTGCTGTCTTTGTCGTTTTCATCGTTCTTATCGATTCTTTTTGTCTTTTCGATTAGGCGTTGACGAGTGTGTTGATCCCGTGAGCGATCCTCAGCAACAATTTGACCAGCAACAGCAAGGCAAGCAGTTTGATCATATCCCCTCTAACGTCCCATTACTTTAAAGGTTAATATATTGTTTTACTTGTATGTATGCATGCTACTTTGTGTTAAAATATCGCTAGCAAGCCTATAGTTGCATAATCTGTAGGAATTGTCTATCCTCTAGTACCATGAGCCTAGGTTATTTGCTGTGGTTTGAGCTCGTTGGATGAGCTCTTATCACTTAGTAGTTTTCGACATCAATTGCTTAGCCATGCTTAGTTACCGGTAGTAATGGGCGATCATCGACTTAGTCGATGGTCTTGATCACACAAATCTAATTATTACTCCTTTATGTCCAGCACTTGTAATTTGTAAAGTAAAAATCTGAAAATAAAAGATTGATTTAGACTTGGGCATATTGGATGGATGGTGTGGTTTTGGAATGTGGTAGTATGCGAGTCATTAGGGACCGAGTTACTTGCGCCAGATTACGAGCAATTTTGCGTGCTAACCACACGAGGGGATATGGGACCTCTCTTGACTAAGTACTTTGGGAGGTGTTAATTATGAGCTGGTCGGTGGGTATGTTTAAATAAAATGTGTGTGTGTGTGGTGTGGGAGAGAGCATTAGCAGTGCCGGCTAGGCTGTCTAATGTGTCTTTGTCCCCGTGGGTTCTGACTCGTAATTAGCATCATCCATTGGAAATGTCTCGTAGGACTTAGCCGTGTAGGCATACCAAAGGAAGTGTGCTAAATCATATGGCGAAAAAGCGATCGACATGTGGGTACATTGGTACACCCTGCTGGGGTTAAAACTATTGAATAGCCTCGTCCTAGGTTATGGACACGCTCGGATCGCCCGTGAGAACTAGACTACAACCTTTAATTAAAATTTGACATGGGTGGTATGAATGGGTAATTCATGCTATTATTGTGGTGGCTATTGGGTTAGTCACTTCCTGTGTTGTTCATGTTGTTATTATTATGTATTATCGCGTTGTTACTTCAACAATTAAAAATGCTTTGTCAAATTGCCTTCAATCTATTATATTATTGCAAATGAAAACTTGCTTTACGCTAAAAATGAGTCCAAAGCCTCATCCACTTAAATAAAGCTTGCATGTAGCTATTTATAGTTCTGTTATATTACACGTCAGTCTTGCGAGTACATTTTTGTACTCATTTGCTTTGCTTACTAACTTTGTTGCAGAGGAGGTAGAGCCCAAAGGGCTTTACTTTTGTGAGCTGTGTGGTGGTTGGGAAAGTGACTAGCTTGGCGGTCCAGTCAGTTGCCATGTGGGCTAAGGCACACTGGTTGGCTCTTATTTTGGGCCATCTCTATGGCACTTTTGCTTCCGCTGTTATCTTGTAGACTTGTTGTTATTTGGCCGGTCGGCCTCTCTTTTGTAATAACTATCCTTTATTTATATTAACTTCTGGTTTGTTGCTTGTTCTGTTCTATGAGTTTGAATGGAATGGATGCAATCTTTTGTAATGAGTTGTGTGTACTGCATTTCTGGGAAGTACATATATCTCGAGGCACGGTTTATTTAGTTGATAATACTAGGGTCAATTGGATGACTAAGTATTATGAGCTTAATAAATCGGGGTCTCACAGGGATCCTCTAATTTGTGCTCTCCGCTTCCGGGTGTTTTGTGTGGATTAGTTCCGGATTGTGGTTATGTGATTGTTCGGATAGCGGGTCGGAGTCCAGAAGGCTTCGGATTGTCTCTCTCCAACATTTAGTCTCATCCAACCTTGGCAGGTTAAAGCACTACTACAGGAAGCCACATCACAGACTGTTCGGAACCGTCATCACAGACAGTTTCCGAACCGTCTATATTTGTTGGTCTGTGATAACAGGAAGTTATCACAGACGGTTCAAAAAACCGTCGAGTGGGAGTACATAGTTATTAGCGTATCTTCATGCATGAAACCGGCAGAATATTGTGCTTTCTTTGAGGGTTTATTAACCTTTTTAACACTACTACTACTAATGAAGACACAAATTGGCTAGCTAGCGAGATTGGAATCGGAAGAAAGCTCGAGAGCAACAACTAGGACAAGTTTGGCGATCTGAAGCCTCCAAATGGCTGCAATTAAGTGGAAACTACGCGTGTCATGCTATCGCAAGCGGAGTTAATTACCTTGCCCCTCGGGGTGGTACCTTTGTGAGAACACAGAGTATTTTACTTGTAATACTTAACCATCCAATCGGTCCTAGCATTACAAACCAAATATCACGATTCCCGATGTAATATGCACCTCTCAGGAGCGGTGCACATACACCATCACAAAATATAGCATCCATTCCATACACAAGTCATTACCATACCGAGTCTTCATAATTACAACACAAAAGACATGCAAGTTCGAATTACAGAAGGGGCCGACCAGCCAAATATAACACTCTAAAAGTACTAAGTTGCTGCGAAAACATGGCCATAAGATGGTAGTAAACAAAAGCCGACTGGTTTGCCTCTTACCCACAAGGCAACCGACCCGGCCGCCAAGCTAGTCGTCAACCTCGTAGACAGTCTCACAATGATCAACCCCTTGGGGGTCAACCTCCTCTACAGCAAATAAACAATGCAACTGAGTACAAAAATGTACTCGCAAGACTTACGTATAACAAACCTATACATAGCTACATGCAAGCTGAATCAAAGGAGAAAGCCATAGGGTTCATTTGTAGCACAAAGCAATTTTCATTTGCAATAGTATAATAGATTGAAAGCAATTTTAACAAATCCATTTTATTTGTTTAAATAATAGAGAGACAACAATAATAAACATAATTAACATCCTGGAGGTGACTTCCCAACAGCCACCACAACATAGCACGAATTTCCCATTCGTACCACCCGAATTCAAGTTTTATCGAAAATGTTGAGTCTAACTCTTGTAGAGACCTAACCAAGCGTGTCCATAACCTAGGACAAGGATATTGGAATAGATTAAACTCTGCAGTGGTGTACAACTTTACCCACATGTCAGACCGCCTTTTTGCCAAGCTATTAAACACACTTCCTTAGGTATGCCGGCACAGCTAAGTCCTACGAGACGTTTTTCAATATTGTGTATTAACTATGAGTCACCCGTATGATGAAAAACATACGTTGTGTCGGAGTCATCGGCCTTGGAAAAGTACCGATGCCCCCTGGTGTGCAGAACCTTGACAGGAACCCACCCAATACACATAGAACATTTCTTTTTCAACACAACACACACAACCTCCCGCGACTCGGAGCTAACACATGCCAAAGTACTAAGTCAAGAGGGTTCCCATATCCCCTCATGTGGTTCCACACAAAAGTGCTTGGGTCAGTGTCCAAGATGTTCGGTCATTGTTGACTTAGGTATACAACCACACACCTAATAACCACACCATCAACCATATGCCCAAGTCTAAAATATTTTGTTTTTAGTTTTAGTTTTTCCAAATACAATGCATACATGAGTACTCTGACTCAAATATTTAAAGTGATGTTGTAATGATCATCGCCGAAGCGATGATCCCCAGACTATCGTTCTAAGCATTGCTAAGCAAGAACAACTCGCATACTACATATAAAGTGACTAGAGCTCATCCATCGAGCTCTAAATCACAGCGGATATAAACCTAGGCTCAGTGGTAAAGGATGGATGTTTACCTATAGTTCGAGTAACTAATCAGGTAAACTATCGCGACTGAGAAAATACTTGTCAACATAGCATGCATACATACAGTTGAAAATTTAAAATATTAGCATGCGAAAGTAATAGGATCAACGTGCATCAAAGAAAAACTGCTTGCCTTGCTGGAGATAGTCCACTTGCTACTGAGGATCACTCTCATGTTCAACCGAATCGTCGAACCCTATCGAAAGAGAGAAAAGAACCAATAAGAACGAATAATGCTGAATAAACTCCAAATTTTAAAATCGCCCAAAAACCATGCAATTTACACGTGTTGGCGACGGGGAAGGCGAAGGGAGGAGGGGAACAGCATCCTTGGGCCTTGAGGCGTGTGGTGACGGGGCCGACACAGCTAGGGCGCTCACCGGGGTAGAGAACGACGGCGAGGCGGCGCGGCCGTCAATGCGAGTGCGGCTTCAGCTCTTATAGAAAGGGTGGGAGGGCAAGAAGGGAGGAGACTGGTGCTCTAATAGCCTGAGAGAGGAGGGGAGATGGTTGTTGGAGGGCGCGTGTGGGTCGCTTGGTCCTGAGGGTGGCAGTGTGGGCACTGTGTGCGAGCTTGGCGGAGGCGGTGGGCAGGCGTGGCGTCCTGAGCAAGCATGGGACATGGCCAGAGCGAAGCAGGTGGCATCGCAGAGAGCAGGAGGCGGTAGGGAGCACGAGGTGGTGGAAGGCGGCCTCGTGGATGGTGTGGGCGGCTCAGACCAGGGGAGAAGAAAAGGGGCAAGGGGGAGAGCTGATGGCAGTGGCGGCGACTTTAGTGGCTGGAGCAGGTGGCCAAGGTGGCCGAAGAGGGTGCTACAGTGAGCATGAGGGTGACGGGGAGCGGCGTCACCAGGCGTTGAGTGCACGGGGCTGCTTGGCTAGGGAAGAAGAAGGCAGGGGAATGGGAGCTGGGCCAAGGTGGAATTTGAAAGAAGAAGCGGTTTGAGTCGGACCGAAGGAGTGGTAGAAGGAGGGAATGGCTGGGTGGGCCAGAAGGGGAAAGATGGGCTGGGCCCAAGGAGAAGGAAAGGCCAAGTTGAAAGGGGCATTCAAATTCGAAAAGGTAACTTCAAATCCGAATTTTGAATTCCAGGATTGCAAGGAGGTTTGAAACACAAACCCGAGCTTAGAGGAAGCTAGGAGATTTTGAAAATAATACACTAATTTGAATTAAGGTTTGAAAATAAAAACCAAATATAAATACTATTTGCTGTTTGAAAACGAGAATGTTACAAACCTACCCAACTTAAACGGAATCTCGACCCCGAGATTCAAGCAAAAGCTAAAACAACGAAGATGTGCTACGGGTTGCACACTACTATAGGCTGTCTAGCAGAGCGAGAAGCATGGGAGACATTCTCATTGGGACGCGGGGTTGCGACTGAAGTTCCCTAAGGCGAGGCCACTAGTGGTTGGAAGGACGAGCTGCCCTGAAATACTGACTTCTATGGAAAGCTGTCATGTGGCTTCTGAAATGCCATCTTTCTCTTGCGGCTGACTTCCGTGGTGTTTTTCTCATTTTCTAGCACAAGGGCTTTATTGACCAAGTGGTGGAAGCTGGGGAAGTCATGGAGGATAAGCTGAACCCTCATATATTCACGCATTCCATCCACGAAGCGATCGATCTTTTCTTCTTCATTAGCTACGTCATTGGGGGTGTAGCGGGCAAGTTGGTTAAACTTGGTTAGATATTCATTAACTGACATCTGATTCTTCTTGAGAGCTCTGAATTCATTTTTATTCATTCTCATTGTGCCAGCTGGTACGTAGTTGGTTCTGAAAGCGGCTTTGAATTCAACCCAAGGAATTGTCTACCATTCGGGTTTAGTCTCTTCTAGTTGTACTTTAGCAATTTCTTCTACAGCGGCGGGGGCTGGTTGAGCTCTGGTCGTAGATGCTACTACTTCTGGTGCTTCTTCTTCTTCTTCTTCTTCGGACACTGAACTGTCACCACCTCGGGCAGCGAGGTAATTTTCCCACCATGTAGCGACGGCTCCTTTCAGCTGATGGGTGGCAAAATCCACCTTGTCTTCGTTTGAGCAACGGGCAAACTGAAGCTTCCTCTCAGTGTCTCTGAGCCAGTCTTCAGCTTCTAGGGGTTCGTTGGCTGTAGCAAAGGTGAGGGGTCTTGTCCTGAGGAAGTCGGCATGCTTGGAGTTCACAGTAGGTCGGTCTGGCGATTGTTGAGCCTGACTGAATCTGAGTTCTTGGAGCATGACTTGAGCCATTTTTGGGGGTGCTGGTGGCGGGGGAGGTAGGTCTTGTCCTTGGCCACGACCACGGCCATTGCCATGGCCTCTTCCTCGGCCAGTTTCAAAAGCACCTCGTCTTGGAGTGGCGACTCTTCTTGGCGGCATATGAAGAAGCGCTGAAGCTTAGAACAAGGTGGGGTATATGAGGGTTGCAAACCCTCTAGAGCATAACAAAAGAACTCAAACAAAATGAGGAAACGAAACAAGCACAATTAATACAATACAAAGCCTAGAGTGGCTGCATGATATTAAGGGGTTAGGTGTTACATGACTCCTGAAACATAGCATTATAGGCTATGCTAACCCACGACACAAGATACAAAAACATCATCTACAAAAGAAGGAAACAGGAAGTGCTTGCATCCAAAAGACTGCCTAGCAAGCAATACTAACTATCCTAAACTAGCCTGACTACTGCAACACGACGATGAAGATCTCATGGTCAAACTCTCCCTCCTGAAGAGGTAGAAACTAGTGGAAGGGCGATTCCAGTAGAACATCCTCGTGCATCTGGGTCAGGCGGGTACAGGTGAAGCATGCTACATCTTGGACTGCTTCAGAACAACTGCTCTGGGGGATCATGGGTCTGAAGGTGTGAGCGATAAACTCACCCTCTCTGGCATAGAGGAAAACCTCCATGGTCCACGACTCTTGGTCCAGGGTTTGGGTCTTTCGGCCTCTGAAGATAGACATGCAGTTGAAATCCAGGTGCTGCATAAGTTGGCAAAGAATGTCCACGAACTCGCCTTCATCTTCCTCGTGAGAGCAAAAGTCCCACGGGCCATCGGACGACGGGGTTGCCATGTACAATTTTTGAAACGAGAACGAGAGTCAGAACTGAGTAAAACTCAAGTGAGCTAGGGATAAGTGAAGAACAAAGAGAGATGAGTAAGAGCAATAAATACACTATATTTTGCCAAAGCTTTTCTTAGTTTTAAAAATAGAACTCAAGTCCTTAGGCACGCCCAATCTAACTAAGGTTCCTATAGTCGTATGCTCGATACCATCCCTCTCGGACTCAGATTTTCTAATCCTGAATCCTTTGTGCAATTACTGTGCTATTCCCTGGACCAGTAGATAGCACTCATAGACACATCACTGAATCAATTCATACATGGCGTAGATTAAACCATATCATTCATTAATTTAACACATCAAAGTTTACAAAGACCGCATCGGGTCAAGTTTTAGAAAAGGGCCGAACAGGCCAAACTGATTACATTATAAAAGCGGAAGTGACAATGGAAGCAAAAGGGTGAGAGCACATCTCTCCACAGGTAAGCGACTAGGGAAACCCGTGTGCGTCCGATATTACCCAAAGACTTTGGTAATATTGGATGCACGCAAGCACCAGCGGAGTCAACTAGACTAGGGCGAGACTAGAATAGCTAAAGACTAAACTACTCATCACCCCCTAGGCCTCCGACACGGATCCTCGTAGTGTAGCGTAGTCTTGAGGATTTCACCTTACGAGGGTTTTGGGGGAAAGAGCAAGAATGAGCACAACTTCCGTGCTCGCGAGCCAATACACACAATGCAATAATATATATGCAAGGTTTAACAAGGATGGCTCGGGTTCTTTTATTTGCTAAAGCAACATTTTCAATTATCATAATTGCAAATTCCTATCACTTAGCATTTTAAACAAATTATATTTTTATTAAAGAGAGTAATTTTGCAATATTCTAATAACAACAGAGGCTACCTCCACCTTTATGCTTATTTGATTGGAGCTACCTCAATTTATTAACACCACTGAGTCTGAAAACCCAGGGAAAATCCAATCTCAGGGCTAGCTGAGCCCACCATATTTTATAACACCCACAAAGGTTTTTGAAATAGAACTAACTCTAGTAAAGTTCCCATGTATGTCTTTGATCGTGAACGCACTACCGTTGGACGATTTATTACTCTCTGAGAGACTATACAATTTACCCACAAGAGATAATCATCTTGATATATACACACGCTTCCTTAGACATGTGAATCAAGGGGAGATCACCAAAAAGCCTTTACAATGCATCCCTTAGTATTAGTTACACATGCTAAATTTTCGCCTGATAAGGGTTATGCTCTTGTAGACCCGTTAACAAATCACCAGACCCTCTTGCGCCATCGTAACGACTTTAAGTCGTGCACCTGACCCCCTCCATACAAAAGGCTTACGGTTGTCATGAGTCATCTACTTGGTGCAAATCGTCTTGGTGGATACAAATTATTTAGCCAGTTGTACTTTCTGAGACTTGTGGTTACCTTTGTTTTACATTGGGAGGTCATCACGAGATTAAGTCCTTAGGGTTATCTGGGCGGTTCATTCCACATTCTATCCACCTTGGGCTACATTAGCACCCATCATCACATCATCCATCCTACCATCCGCTTGAGATGGTAAAAGTAGTTTATTAGGGTTTTGAGAAGTAAAACCAAATTATCTCATTCACTTCAGTCATGGACCACCAATGACTACCCAAAATTATTTCATGTTTGAAAGATGATGATTGGGGTATTTAATACCCCGGTACTTAAGCAAGACTAGCATGTAAGCAAAGTGCGACCTATAACTAGTATTTGCCATATAGTTACTAGGGTGACAAGGATTCATGGATTCAATTATCAATGGATGGCATAATAATTAATTAATCATCAAATGGTATTTAACTACCTTAAGCTTTAACATACATTTGATTAAAGAATTAAAGCATGCAATTTTGGCAATTTAAATGAATATAATTTACATAAAATGTAGGCTCAAAATGATCAAAGTATTGACTCGCCTTAGTTGTAGGTAAGAGGGTCTTGCAAATCTTGTGCTTGATTGAAGTGGAGATCCTCCGCGTCTTCGAACCCTAATCGGACGAATGTACCGGAAAAAGGAACAACAAGTAAACAAAACAAATAAATACACAAGAATAAACAAATTAACTCCAAATTAAACAAGACCTATGCCATTAGCAAGATCTTGAATTAAAAAAGTTTTAGAAACAAGTTTCATAATTTTTGGAATTACGACAAGGGAGAACGGGACTTCCGAAGTTTGATTTTTACAAGAAAAGATGGAAATTCAGAAAATGCACTATTCTAAAAACACTGTTCTTGTATTTCACCAAATTGCCATTGTGAGCATGACATGGTGGACCCCAACTGGAAGAGAGAGGGGGGGGGTCAAGTCTTTGGTAGGTGGGCCACTCAAAGCAAATCAATTCATTCCCCTTTCAATTTTTCACTCAGCCAAGAAAAAGGGAGGGGAGGCGGCAAGGCGGCAGGCGGCGGTGGCACCGGCGAGTGAGGTGGCGGGTGATGAATCCTAAGGTTTGATTTGTTGGCCCGATCTTTTGATGAGAAACGATAAGTCCGGTAGGCGTCACTCAACTCTGACGATCCTGGCTACGAACACGCAAGGCTCGAAACCACGCAATCGCTGAACTAATTGACAAGTCATTATCAACCGTGCACGAATACCCGGTTGACCTGACCACGAAGGTCGATTCCTGCATACACCGAAGAAGCACGCAAGAACAAGATAAAGCAATTTGAAATTGCAAATAAAGATTGAAATATTGAATTGGGATTTTGATAGCGGTATTATGGTTGGTCTAGTCGACACAAGCCAATACACGAAGTTGCAGCAATGCTAACTTTTAACTCAACAAAATCCAAGAAAAACTAGAGGGGTGTGGCCTCCTTAAATAGGGAACGAGGAGCCACAAATCTAAAGGAACTAGCGGGGTGGTACTAAAGGTCGTGGGTACTGTTCACGTGAACAGTAACCACGCCCCCAGGTAGGCCGCCGGCAGATGGGCCAAGTTCAGTACGATTACAAAAGCCCAGGTTGGCCCAAACAAGTGATATGACGCCTTCTTTTGATGATTACGAACAGTCCAGAAGGAATTTGGAGGTGAGGCTAGATCGGTTGGAAAGAGGCCGAAATAAGCTTTCCATCAAGTACTCGTGGACCTCCAACGGACTTCGTATGTGAATGTTACGCCTGTTTTAAGTTGGTGCTATCAGGCTGATTCTGGAGGACGAACTGGATTCCAAAACTTATCTAGCATGAACTTGGCACGTGGAGTAGAGGTCGTATCTGGCGGGTTGATGTCCTCATCATCCTCCCTTGCATTTGAGTCGTCCTCGACTCACGCTCATCCTCCAATGGCAAGGGAAGCTTTAAAACTTGTAGCAATGCAGTCTCATCTTTCTACAAAATGTTAGCAATAACAGGTAGCAAAGAAATAGATAAAGCTTGGGAAATTAAAGGTGATTGTGCATGCATGAAATCAGCAAAGGTATATTTTCTCATAGCATTCAGTTTGCAACTCAATTTGCCAGTATAAGTGAAGTATATAGTAGAGTTATTCATTGCTCTGTGAATGGGCAGCACAGTAATTGAATTCAAAGTGCACAAGTCATTCATATAATCATCTTTCAATTGAGCAATAGCAAATGCATCTAGCAAGGGTGAAAAGATTTGTAGGTTCTTCCATAATTCAACATTTTTATTCAGACTGTCCATACTAGATGGTGCAATAAAAGGTGAACACATAGGCATTGGATGAGCACTAAATTTTATTCTCCTCTCATATTGAACAAGATTCAAAGACACAAGAATTGTTGTCCAAAATAGCAAGCTTCAATTCATCCATGTAATCACAAGTTATGCATATTAGATAAACCGAAATTGATTGTCTATATCATAATCTCAATTAATTTAAAATAGTAGGTGGAGGTGCTAGAAAGATAATTTCGAGATGAAAGTTCAGAAACTTTCTCCATAGCACATTCCAAACTAACGGGCTCATTAAGCATGATATAGTACAAAGTATCAGCAGGGGATATTCTGTAACATCCCAAATACCTAAACAGGGTTTGTTCAAATATAATTAGATGTGTAGAAATTAAATCTTTTTCTCACATCTTGAAAACCCCTAAACTCTCATGTAATTCTTGTCCAAGGTTTGTGTAATCCAAAAAAACATAAAGCTCTTGATGACCCTATGTCAAACTCATTTCCCATTTGTCACAAATCTTATGCCAAACCCTTGGAAATATTTTTCCTTGGTCCTAGAGTTGGTGTGGGACCCCTCTGAAAAATATCGTGAGTTATAAAACTTGTTTGATAATTTTTGGAGGTAAAACAAATCCTTGAACAGCCTTCATGAATTTCCTGAGAAAAATGCATTGCATAATAACCTCTGGAAATTTTATATAAGGTTAATCATGTTGTCAGCAAGCTCCTGTTAAAATTTTAGAAAATTTGGAGTTCGTTTGCTATCTCATATAATTCTGCAAAGTCCTAGCTGTTAAATTTTGAAATTCCAAAACCTTACACTGTTCCTTGGGCTGAGCCTCTTCCATTTCTGGGTTGAACCCAACCCCATCGACCTCCTTCCCACCTTGATGAGGTCCTTGTAGTTGGTTACATCCAACCTCCCGATCTCCTCATGGTCAACACATAAAGACCTCCCCACCACATCTGGTCATAGCCCTTGGATAAAGATCCATGGCCATGACCTCCCCTGTGTTTTTAAACCTCCAAGACCTCCCCGAGCTGTTAAACCGCTGAGACATCCCACCTTGTTGAGGTCGTAGCCGTTGGATCCAATCCAACCGCCACGACCTCCTCCTCAAACGTTCACAGTAAGGTCCTCCCACCTACGTGAGGTCACTGCCCTTGGATCAAAGATCCATGGTCATGACCTCCCCTCGCCATCAAACGACCCAAACCTCCCCCATCTCACGTTGTGCACCGTTGGATTAAAATCCACGGTCACAACCTCCTCCTTGCCTCGTGCACATCAGACCTCCCCGCGCACATGAGGTCGTAGCCCTTAGATCTAAATCTAAAGGCCATGACCTCCCACTGTCGTTGCATAGCTCGAGACCTCCCTATACATTATGTGCCCTTGGATTTAAATCCAAAGGCCATGACCTCCACATCTTGGGCTGTAGCGTGTGCAAACATTAAGTCCTCCAGGAGGTCCGCACCGTTGGATTGAGATCCAACGCCTTGGACCTCCTAATCCCATTTTCCTCAGGCGCATCCACGTTAAGGAAATCGTGGGGCAACGACCTCCCCGTCCAAGATCGTGTGGCTGGGACCTCCTCCTAGTCACTTAAAAACGTAACGGTTCAAAAATGACATCGTGGGGCCAGGACCTCCCCGAAGTCTTATCCAATGGTCAAAATGAACTCCCCTGTTCTTCTCCTTCCTCGGTCACGCATGCGTACTCCTGGGCAGAGAGAAAAAGCGTGCCTGTCAACTTGTGTACCTTGCAACGACTCTTTCTTGACCGCATTAAATCTTGATCGACCTTTCGCGCTCAAGTGCTGCAGCAGACTGTCACCATGTCAACTCCACGTCTTGTCCAAGCCTTGGACCGAGCCATGGGCTAAGCTCACCATGAGCTTAACCCCAGCTCATGAGCCTGCTTCTCTAGGTTATAAAACCCCATTGGGTTCCTCCCGTAGCTTCTTTGGCACACTTTCAAGCTCTAGCTTGCACCTGTGTCTTCTGAGTTTTCTCTCCTATGACCTTCCCCCAACCGCCTTTGTTGAAGCTTGGAGCCCTCGGTGGCACAGTGCTCCAGTGGCTCTCCCGCTCAATCTCCGCTCCATTTTGCTCCTCTAACTTCACGGAAGTTTAACCCTAACTTCACTTGGGGTTGACCTTTTTGGTGAGGGCGATTGGAGCTTGGAGCTTGTCGATTCGTGGAGCACCCATTGTCTTCACCGGCCGGTCCTCCTTGTCCCCAACATCCTCGGCACCCGCGACCTCCAAGTAACACTCCTGGTAGTCCCGTAGATGCTGGCACCCGCGTGTATGTTGTTGCGGAGCTTTTCTTGGGCACACGCTTGAATGTCGCTGCGGAGCTCAATGTATCGCTGCTATCTTTTGGCCCGTGCTTGTCCCCTTGCTCCTCTCTGGCTCGTCGGCGCTCTAGGCCGCCGCCGCCGTTGAGAGTAGGCCCACTAGGTGCGCTGGCTATTGCGGTCGGCGGTGCCCTCGGTGTGCGTCGCCGTGCCCTAAATCGCGGCGATAAGCCGTGGGACATCCTCAAATTTTTGCCGGACGTCCGGCCGTGCCATTGTCGGTTTAGGACATAGATTGGCTCGATAAATGCTCAATCATTGGAGCAATTACTGCTGTTTTTTAGTCGCTTCGGACCTCCTCGTTGTCCGCGCATGCTTCGCCCTCTGGCGTGCGCGGCGTCGTGAGAGTCGAGGTCGTGGGCCGTCCATCTCGCGGATCAACGGCCACGACCTCCTCTCTGATCGCGCGCATGAGGTCAGCGGCCTTGGCCTTGCCGAATCTTGAGGTCATAGCCGTTGGATCCAGGATCAATGGCCACGACCTCTATCTCGCGTGGACGCGTGCGCGTTTCCGCTGGGAGGTCTTGGGCCGTCTGATCCAGGATCAACGACTCATGTCCTCCCAATTCGATCTAGTCCTTAGGACCTCCCGTGAGGTCTTAATTGTAAGCTGAAAAAGGGTATGAACTTTAAAAATTGCATATCTTTTTCATTTTAAATCCAAATGAGATCATTCAAATTTTGTTAGCTCTGGTTTGATCTGGGCTCTAATCTAAAAATGGTGGTGAGCCCAGTTCAGCTCCAGAACATGGTTTTGCAAATAGATTGAAAAACTAACTTTAAATGTACACTCAAAATAATGTTTAACTTGTAAAATGCATAGGTAATGCTCTGTAGATTATTTTTGAGTGAATCCAACTTTGTTGGTTTCCTCTGTTTATGAACTTACTGTGAAAATTAGTTTTGAGCATGTTGCTATTGTCAAAATAAGTACTTGTGCATTATAATTTTGTTCAAGTTCTTGTTTTTGAAAAATTATAGAAAATGCATAATAGCTCCAAATGAGATGAACTCAATTGTGTTATTCATCTCATGAGGTGCTGGTTTTACAGTAAAAATCTCAGTATCACCACCCTTCTAGAAAATGTTGCCTAATAATTAAATTAATGAATAGTGGCAGTTGGTAATTTTTAGGGCTGAGCAGATTTGTTTTGCTCATAACTTTTGTATTTAGAATCCAAATCAATTGGTTCTTGTTGCTAAATTCCCTTAAAATCATCCTCTTGTTTCTGTAGAAAATTCAGAGTATTTGGAGTTTGTTTGCTGTGCCGTCTTTGTCGTTTTAAATCGTTCTTATCGATTCTTTTCGTCTTTTCGATTAGGTGTTGGCAGTGTGTCGATCCCGTGGCGATCCTCAGCAACAATTTGACCAGCAACAACAAGGCAAGCAGTTTGATCATACCCCTCTATCGTCCCATTACTTTAAAGGTTAATATATTGTTTTACTTGTATGTATGCATGCTATCTTGTGTTAAAATATAGCTAGCAATCCTATAGTTGCATAATCTGTAGGAATTGATCATCCTCTACTACCCATGAGCCTAGGTTATTCGCTGTGGTTTGAGCTCGTCGGATGAGCTCTTATCACTTAGTAGTTTTCGACTTCTATTGCTTAGCCATGCTTAGTTATCGGTAGTAATGGGCAATCATCGACTTAGTCGATGGTCTTGATCACTCAAAACTAATTACTACTCCTTTATGTCCAGCACTTGTGCTTTGTTAATTTGTAAAATCAAAATCTGAAAATAAAAGATTGATTTGGACTTGGGCATATTGGATGGATGGTGTGGTTTTTGGAATGTGGTAGTATGCCTAAGTCAACAAGGACCGAGTTACTTGCGCCACCGTACTGAGCATTATTGCGTACTAACCACACGAGGGGGATATGGGACCTCTCTTGACTAAGTACTTTGGGAGGTGTTAATTATGAGCTGGTCGGTGGGTATGTTTAAATAAAATGTGTGTGTGTGGTGTTGGGAGGGAGCATTAGCAGACCGGCTAGGCTGCCTAATGTGTCCTTATCCCGTGGGTTCTTGACTCTTAATTAGCATCGTCCATTGGAAATGTCTCGTAGGACTTAGCCGTGCCGGCATACCAAAGGAAGTGTGCTAAATCATGTGGCGAAAAGGCGGTCTGAGTGTGGGTACATTGGTACACCCCTGCAGGGTTTAAAACTATTCGAATAGCCTCGTCCTAGGTTATGGACACGCTCGGATACGCCCCGTGAGAACTAGACTACAACCTTTAACTAAAACTTGACATGGGTGGTATGAATGGGTAATTCATGCTATTGTTGTGGTGGCTATTGGGTAGTCACTTCCAGGTTGTTCATGATGTTGTTATTATGTATTATCGTGTTGTTACTTCAACAATTAAAAATGCTTTGTCAAATCGCTTTCAATCTATTATATTATTGCAAATGAAAACTTGTTTTACGCTAAAAATGAGTCCAAAGCCTCATCCACTTAAATAAAGCTTGCATGTAGCTATTTATAGTTACGTTATACTACCGTCGATCTTGCGAGTACATTTTGTACTCATTTGCTTTGCTTAATAACTTTGTTGCAGAGAGGTAGAGCCCAAAGGGCTTTACTTTTTATGATTTGTGCATGGGGTGGGGAAGCGACTAGCTTGGCGGTCGGTCGATTACCTTGTGGGTGAAGGCACCTTGGTTGGCTTTTGTTATGGCCATCTTTATGGCCCTTTTCTTCATTGTGTATCTTTGTAGACTTGTTGTTATTTGGCGGTCGGCCTCTCTTTTGTAATAACTATCCTTTATTTATATTAACCACGGTTTGTTGCTTGTTACATTCTATGTGTTTGAATGGAATTGATGCAACCTTTTGTAATGAGTTGTGTGTCTTTGCATCTCTGGGAAGTACATATATCTCGAGGCACGGTTTATTTAGTTGATAATACTAGGGTCAATTGGATGACTAAGTATTATGAGCCTAATAAATCGGGGTCTCACATATTCTATCAAGTACTTCCTTATGTGTAATTAATTCAACATGTGCAAAATTATGAGATTTAAAATTGACACATGGTTCGTTCAAGTCAACATAAGGAAAATCACAAGATTGCACTACTAGCGGTATATACTCAATTATTTCATCGGATGGTGCACTCAAGTCAGCAGTAAATCAACAAGTTTATCACATGGTGCACTCAAATCGGCGAGCAAATCGTTCGAAGTATCACGGGTTTCATGCAAATTCTTAATAAGATCAGATTACGTAGCTAGGAATTAATATCTGCTTTCTTAGCACTAGGTTCCCTTTGTTCAATGATGCTAGGAATGAAATCATGGGTATTGTTCTCAAGTTGATTGTTCAAATCAGTACCTTTGGTATTACCTTATAGGCTCGACTCAGATGATGTTGAGTCTTTGGAGGCGGCGAGTAGTCACAAGCTTTCCTTTCTTTTTCTTGCTCTATCTCAATTGCCAATGAGCGAGCCGATGGCCTTGACGGTGAGGCAGAGTGTCGCTCTCCGCGAATAGGGCGGCAATCACGGTAGATCTGACAATAGAAAAAGCAAGCGAAGATGATCTTGATGCGGAAGTGTGTACCATGCACTTGTTTGTTTCTTATGCTGGTGAAGGTGTAGTGACGGTTGATGAAAGTGCACAACTAGTCTTGGATTGTCGTCCTGTACTTCCTTTTCAATATTGCAAGGAAGGCAGAAACAAGCGGTGGCAGATTGAAGATTTATAAATAAGTTTATCCTGAATGTAACCGTTTAATCCTCCAAAAAATCTAGTTATTTTAGCATCTTGATTTCTTCTAAGCCTACGAGAGCGAGCGGTTTGTAATTCTTGATAGTACTCTTCTACAGTTGACGAGGATATAACAATCCTCATTTTATCTTTTATCTATAATTCTTATTATAGGTAAATACGACGTCATATGGTCCCTGAGTATACCTCTTAATGTTATAAGGGAGGAGCCTACTAGGTGGTTGTGAGTTATTGTACGACCACCCCCATAGTCGTAAGTTATGCTACGACTACCCCATAGTCGTAAGTTATGCTACGACTACCTTATGGTAAATAAGTTCTCCTACGACGGGTCACCTCGACCACCTTATGATCAATTAAACCTACAGACAAGTGGGCCCAATTGATTAAGGAATTCAAATAGTCAATATACGCTGTTACTCTGCGAAGTAATAGCACATAATGCTCCATTATCTCTGATATATGGCTGTTAGGCGACGTGGAGGAGTTAATGCGCCGGTGATTACTGCCAACATGTGCCCTTCTGAGGATATGATGAGGCGCGATTTCACGGAGAAAGCGCCACTCCTTCCGTACTATATAAAGCGGCAATCAGAGAAGGAAAGGGCGATCGAATCGGGCCATCAGGGAGACAGTTTAGCGCTATCATCTGTAATAGTCTTAGCTTTTCTCTTGATTATCCAGAATACACTCAATACCATACACACATAGGAGTAGGGTTGTTATTCTCTTCGGAGAAGGCCTGAACCTGTATAAAAATTCCGGTGTCAATCTCTCTGCGTGATTCCATTCTAGGAGACCCCCCGAATCAAATAATCTTTACGTAAGATCGGTTCTAAAACACCGACAGTTGGCGCCCGGCAAGTGGGGAACTTCCGGTAATCTCTTGTCAACATATTCTCTTTTTCCCAACTCTCATGCACTCATGGTAGGAGAATGGAGCGAGGAGCCGGTTCGACTTGGCGGTCTGTGACGTCGACATGGATGCGGTTTCGACACGAGCCGAGTGATGCCTCATCTGATGGTGATGTCGCCTCCGGAGATCATTCTCCAGGAGACCATCCCATTGATGGAGTTGAGGAGGGATCCTTATCCTCCACGGTAGACGTCGGCGAGAGAATCAATCCTCTCAAAGGACAAGGGTCAACGACCGGGACTACACTCGGCGGTCTCACAACACGGCGAGTTTTTCCTCAAGTGTTCAAGTCCCCTAAGGCGGTCCGGCCTGGTGAGGCAAACTCTGGAAGCCACAATTAGGGACTTCACGGCTGGTGATCCTCTCTCTCCGGATAGCCGGGGAGAGTGGGATCAAGCATGCTTTTCTGCAAATTCGACCATCTCTCCATGAGATCACACTGCGGGCCGGAGGCAGTTATAACCCGAGTTCCCCTACACGGAGGATTACTCCAAATCGCCAGATGGTGTCTCTCGACTACTCCTCAAGCGGGGAGGCCTCAAGCATAAGTGAGAATCATCAACGGGAGGTCTTCGTCCTTCCCTCAGATCAAGGTCACTCTCCTAGAGACCGAGCTAGGGACACTCCCCGAAGATGACACACTGCGCCCCCTCGTGACAATGGCAAGGGCACCACCGATGGCCGACAGGACCAACACCTTCATGAACGCGAGGGAAATCCTCGACATACTCGCACTCCATTGAGGCAGTCTCAAGAGTCTAACATGGAAGATTTTGAGGCTGTTCGACGAAAGAGGATTGCAGCCCAGAAGAATTTGCCTGGGCGCATCCATTATCAATCCGAGGAAGCTCAAGAACTCCATCACATCCATGACTTGCTCGAAAATCCAACTCGAGAGCTCGCCCGGGCGCCAGGGTACGATCTCTTCGTCGAGGAGATCGCACAAAGGCTCCGGTCCACGATGACAAGGCTGGAAGCTCCTCGTCGACATCATTCAGGAAGTCATAGCATTATGACTTCTTCAGCTACCAGTCGATTGAATATATCACCACGGAGAGATCGACGCAACAGTAAGTCGCATCGATCTCCTCCTCGGAGAAATGTCTTTCAAACGACTGACGGTCAACAAAACCCTCGGAGGGGTGATCGCTCACCACTCCGACATGGAAACTTCTGCGGACGAGATGAACTACGAGGTATTCCCTCATAGGACCGAGACCTATTACAGTCGAGGTCAACTTTATTACGGGTATAAATCGAAAGTGCGACCACGATGATATTAACCCTTCCTTCACGCAAAGGAGGTGTCAAGAAGTTATCCTTTGGATGTGGGCATTTTCACGATCTCAAAGGTTATTCGTGGCCACCTCGTTTTCGACCGGTGAACATGGAAAAGTTTGATGGATCGAGAATCCCATCGAATTCCTTCAAATCTACTAGCAATTTGTCCGAGCGGCGGGGAGGAAGAGCATATAATGGCAAATTACCTTCGGTGTGCTCGAAGGTCCGCTTTCGATCGTGGTTATTGAACCAACCACTCGAGTCGATCTATTCTTGGCAACACCTCTGCGACCTTCTCTTGGCGAATTTCCAAGGCACCTACAATGCATACAGAAGGAGGGCGACTTTGCCGGATGAGGCGAATGACAAGCGAAACTTTCGCCAATTCATCAAACGCTTCAGTCAGGTTCGTAACTCAATTCCAAAAGTTTCTGACTCATCTATCATCAGGGCCTTCAAGCAAGGAGTCCGTAGTAGAAGGATAACAGAGGATATTGCTTTAAATCCTGCTACTACCGTCACCGAACTCTTTGAGATGGTGATCGGTATCATTGCCTTTGAGGCGGTCGAGTGGAACAACACGATTGATCAAGAAGACAATGCTTCTCGAGAGCCAGGTGACGTTGGTAAGAAAAAGGATAAGAAAGCAAAAAAGTCCAAGAACAAGGCGAATGGTCAAAAGCTCCAAGCCAGTGGTTCCAAGGAGGTTTTGGCTGTAAATGATAAAGAGCCACGCACCTCCAAGCCGCATTCTGACCGAGGCAAAGGTAAACACCCCGATCAAAAAAATGACAAGCCTAGGTGGTGTCCTTTCCATAAAAAGGAAGGACATGACTTTCATAGCTATGGGTCTTTCAGCAGCTTGAGGACTACTACAACGACAAGGACCACTTCCCACTCTCGGCGGGTAGGGCAAACGAGTGGTCACAAATCATCCGACGACGATGAGGAGATGCCGTTCTAGGATTTGCAACACACCGTCGAGAACATCTACGGGGGATCGTCAGCATACGAATCAAAGCGACAGCTTAAAGCTACCGAACGTGAGGTAAACTCCATTGATCCTCCTCTCATCAATAAATTACCGAAGTGGTCGGAAGTCACCATCTCCTTTGAGAAGGGTGACTGCCCGATTCCTTCGACTCGACCAGGTCGTTATCCTATCGTGGTCGAACCCACCATCAACAATTGTCGGGTCAATCGAGTTTTGGTTGATGGTGGTAGCTCGTTAAACATCCTGTTTACGAGTGCCCTGGACGAGATGCAGGTACCCAGGACTAAGGTGCGACCGATACGGTACTCTTTCCATGGGATCGTACCGGGATCTTCAGCCAAACCTATTGGCCAAGTTTCTCTTCCTTTAACATTTGGTTCACCAAGTAATTTCAGGACAGAGAAAATCTCCTTTGATGTGGTCGATTTCGATACGGCATATAACGCCATACTCGGACGACCAACTTTGGCAAAATTCTTAATGGCAACTCATTACGGGTATCAATGTATTAAGATGCGGGTCCCAAGGAGTAATCACAATTCATTGTGACAAGAAGATGGCGCATACTGCGATCGTCGATCCTCGAGATGGTTGGACAAATACCAACTCGAGAAGAAATCGACCTTCGACTAGCAAGTCGAAGCCTAAAAGCTACACCAAAAGCGAAGCGACAAGGTCAAGAGGTTCCTCACGGGCGGGGAGCCCTCGAAGGCTATTACGCATCGACGGGATACTTCCGACCCCAAGTAGGAAGCGCCCTCATCGCCTTCCTTCGAGCTACTTGCGAGATGTCTTCGCGTGGCGTCCAACATGCGGAGTCCCGGGGAGGTGATCGAGCCGAGCTAGCTCTACGGCACGATAAAGTACTGTAAAACAAAAATTACGGAGATTTGCCTGATCGACGAGATGCTATAAAATCGAAATTGGATAAGCTACTTAAGCGGGCTTTATAAGAGAAGTCAACCATCGAGTGGTTGGCTAACCTGTAATGGTTAGAAAGTCAAGCGGCAAATGGCGTATGTGCGTGAACTTTCTTGATCTTAATAAAGCTTGTCCAAAAGATGATTTCCTTTACCTCGCATCGATCGGTTGGTTGATTCTCTGCGGGTTGTGAAATGTTAAGTTTTTTAGATGCATATTCTGGATATCACCAGATCAATATGTGTCTAGACAATGAAGAAAAGACCGTATTTATTACACCATTTGGTATATTTTGTTATGTCAAAATGCCATTTGGTTTAAAAAAATGCCGGTGCTTCTTTTCAACGCTTGATGCAATCGACTTTTTCATCTCAACTAGGCTGAAATCTAGAGGCCTATGTTGATGATCTAGTCGTCAAAAGCACCAAGAGACTTAATCATATCACTGACCTACAAGAAACATTCGACAACCTCAGAAACAATCGCTTAAAACTCAATCCTGAGAAGTGTGTGTTCGGAATATCTTCAGGAAAATTGCTTGGATTCCTAGTATCTATACGAGGAATCGAAGCAAATCCCGAAAAGATAAAGGCCATTCTCCAAATGTGCCCTCCAACCACAAGGAAAGAGGTCCAAAAACTCACAGGGTGCATGGCGGCTTTAAGTCGTTTCATCGCATGACTAGGAGAAAAGGGACTAACTTTCTTTAAACTTCTAAGGAAACACGAAGGTTTTGAGTGGTTGAAAGAGGCAAGCGATGCCTTTGAGGATGTCAAGAGGTATCTTCTGAGTGCTCCTATTACGGTCTCTCCAAGGCGGAAGAAAGCGTCTTAATTTACCTAGGCGCCACGCCACAGCGATAAAGCCTTGATCTTGAACGTAGTAAGCGTGGCGATACAACGACCGGTTTACTCGTAAGTGAAGTTTTACACGAGGCCTAAGGCGTTACCCTCGGGTCCAAAAGCTTCATATGCCCTCCTCATGTCTTGAGAAGCTGCGGCATTATTTTCAAGCGCACAAACTAGGCGTGTCGTGCGAGTTTCCCTTGGGAAGCGATCCTCGAGAATAGGAAGCAGCGGGGCGCATGGCAAAATGGTCGATCAAACTTGGGGAGTTCGACATCCATTTCGTGTCGAGCGGCCGTTAAATCGAGATCTTGGCGGACTTTGTCGTAGAATGGACAAATCTGAACTGTTCGGGATCCCTAATCTGATTCCCATGACCGATGGGCGATGTACTTTGGCCGGTCGATTACTTTAAGTGGCTCGGTGAGGTGGTCTGGTATCTCCTCTGGGAAGACCTTAAAGTATGCCATACAATTAAACTTTCGGGCCACTAACAGCGTGGCGAGAATCTGAAGGTTTGCTAGGCGGCATCACGAGCATAAAAGTGCTCTCGATTAGCCGACTACTCGTGAGAGGAGATTCTCAACTAGTTGTGAATCAAGTCGGGAAAAAGTGCGGTGCTCTAACCCTACAATGTCTCGGTACTTATCGAATCGTAAGCTAGAAAAGCATTTTTTAGGTTTGAGGCACAATTCATCCTCGAAAGGATAATTTCCTCATGAGACCGACTTGCTCGAATAGCTTCTTCCCGATCTGTAGTACCAAAAGGAGTCTTCTTGGAGCAACTCGAAGCCATCCTAGTCGAAGAACCGAGACACCTCCTATTGAGGCGGCCTCTCTAGAATACGAAGATACGGATGGCTCCCATCTCGAGTATCTTGAAGGGTTCCGTGCGAAGATGATCTCGAGGCGGAATCGCTTATCGAAAAGCCAAAATGTACACTTTGGTTGAAGGAGTCCTCTATAAGCGAGGTACTCAAGGGGTGCTCATGCGATGTATTCCATGAGCGAAGGATTAATACTCCTTCACGACATACGGTGGCATCTGTGGGACTCATGCTTCCTACAAAACAACGATCGGTAAGGCCTTTCGACAAGGTTTTTCTTGGTATGTACATGCGATGCTAAAGAGTTGGTTAAAAAGTGTGTCCAATGCGGTTTCATAGCGAGCAAATACACCAACCGGCTCAAGCATTACAAAGCGATACCTCTGTCTTGGCCTTTTGCGACACAGGGTCTCGACATCCTAGGACCGTTCCCTAAAGCTCTAGGAGGTTTTGAGTTCCTTTTTGTGGCTATTGATACTTTCACAAAATGGATCGAAGACGAACCTGTGACTAGGATAACAACGGAAGCATAAAAATGGTTCATGATGAGATGCATAATTACTCGATTTGGAGTTCCTAGTCGAATAATTACAGATAATGGTAAACAATTTTCGAGCGCAAAATTTCAGGAATTTTACGACGAGTTGGGTACCAAACTATGTTATGCTTACATTGCACATCGAGCAATGGGGCGGTCGGCGTGAAAGCGGCCAAATAATGCGAGAAATTAAAACCGAGTTTTCGACCGGCTCATCAAGCGCTCGGGGCTTGGGTACAAGAATTACCCTCTGTATTATGGGCAGTTTGTACGACCACTAGTCGGGCAACTGGAGAAACCCCCTTTTTCTAGTCTTCGGAGCCGAAGCCATGCTTCCTCCGGAACTAAAATTGCGGTCAACAAGAGTCAAAACTTTCAATGACTCCAACCAGGAACAACTTCGGGCAGATGATATTAACCTACTCGAAGAAAGGAGAAACCGAGGCCTTAATCCGTTCGACAATCTACCAACAAGCCTGTAGCGAATATTACGATCGTAGGTCCAACCTCATGACCTTGCTATAGGTGACTTGGTATTGAGGCTTTGCCAATCAAGTCTAATCGGAACAAACTTTCTCCCAAGTGGGAAGGTCCTTACAGTGGTGAAGTTACTCGGCGAGGTCGATCTGATTAGCAATGAAGGGCGGCGAGGTTCCCTCGAATTCTTGGAACATCGACCAGTTATGTAACATCCCAAATGTATAATTAGGGTTATTCAAGTATAGTTATATGTGTAGAAATTAAAACTTTTTCTCACATCTTGAAAAACCCTAAAATCTCATGTAATTCTTGTCCAAGAGTTGTGTTATCCAAAAACACAAAGCTCTTGCTGACCAAAAGTCAAACTCACATTCCATTTATCTTAAATCTTGTGCCAATCAATTGGAAATATTTTCCCTTGGTCCAAAAATTGAGGTGGGACCCCTCTGAAAAATATCACAAGTTGTAGAACTTGTTTGATAAATTTTGGAGGTAAAACAATCCTTTAAACAACCTTAATGAATTTCCTGAGAAAAATGCATTGCATAATAACCTCTGGAAATTTTATGTCAGGTTAATCTCATTGTCAACAAGCTCCTGTAAAAATTTCATGAATTTTGGAGTTGAAATGCTATCCCAAACAATTTTGCAAAGTCTCATTTGTTGAAAACAAAATTAAAAGCCTACCTTGTTCCTTGGGCTAGCCATATTCAATGCGGGTCAGCCCAACCATGTCGGCACCTCGTGAGACCTCATCTCCACCTTGATCAGGTCATGCAGGTTGGATTTGCATCCAACGCCACGACCTCCTCCGGCTAACACCGCAAAGACCTCCCCACCTCATGAGGTCATTGCCGTTGGATCAAAGATCCATGGTCATGACCTCCCACAGTGTGAAACCTCAAAGACCTCCTCATTTGTTAAACCATCGCGGCGAGGTCATCCCCCTTGTTGAGGTCGTGGCAGGTTGGATCAAATACAACAGCCACGACCTCCTCCTCAACATACTCGATCGAGGTCCTCCCACCTCACGTGAGGTCATAGCCCTTGGATCCAAGATCCATGGCCACGACCTCCCTCCTTGATAAACTAAACAAACCTCCCACCTAACCAAAAGTCGTAGCGTTGGATCAAATCCAACGACTCACGACCTCCCGTGTTATCAAGCGCTCACAACCTCCCCCATCTTTTGTTGTGCACCGTTAGATTGAAATCTCGGTCCACGACCTCCTTTGTCTCATGCGCACGAGACCTCCCGGCAAGACGTGAGGTCGTAGCCCTTAGATCTAAATCTAAAGGCCATGACCTCCCTTGTGCGTTCGCATAGCTTCGAGGACCTCCACCTCTTTTGATGGAACCCTTAGATCTAAATCTAAAGGTCTGACCTCCCTTACTGTTAGCATCATATCAGACCTCCCGGTCATTGTGTGCCCTTGGATTTACATCCAAAGGCCATGACCTCCCCTCATGTCTTTTGATCGCGTGCTTGATTAAGTCCTCGGTGGAAGTCCGCACCGTTGGATGGAGATCAACGCTTTGGACCTCTGTCCCTTTTCCTCACGTGCGTTTTTCGCGATTAAAGAAATCGGAGGGCCCGACCTCCCCATCCTTGATCGTGTGGGTGGGACCTCCACCCGCCACTTAAAACATCGCACGGTTCAAAAAAAATAGGATCCGATGGCGGGACCTCCCGGGTCTTATCCAGCGGTCATAAAGACCTCCCTATTCTTCTCCTTCCTCGCTTGCGCTGTGTGCTCTGGCGGGGAGTTAATACCCACTTGTCCTTGTGTCCTTTTCCATGACTCTTTCTTGACCGCATTTAATCTGGTCGACTTTCACTATCTCAGTCGGCACAAGCACTGCCCCTTGTCAACCTCATGTCCTTGCCACCCCATGGACCAACCCGTGGGCTAAGCTCACCATGGAGCTCGGCCCTGACTCATAACCATCACCTCGGGGCTATAAAGTACCCCTTGAAGCCTCCTTGGCTTCCTTTACACACAATTGATCTCGGCCTTGCACTTTGTGCGTGGTGAGCTCCTCTCACTTACCTCCTCCTTGGTGGCTGCCATTGTTGAGTCCTTGGAGCTCCTCAGTGGCACAAGAAGTTCCAGTGGCTTCCTTTTCAAACCCCTGCTCGCTTTTGCTCCCAAAACCTCTTGGAAGTTAACCCTAACTTAATTTGTTTGGGCATTTTTCAGAGGTGGACAAAGCTGAGTTTGAGGCTGAGTGCCTTGAGGTGTGAAGCTTCATTATCTTCCCCAACACCGGCCATCACCTCCACGACCTCCCGGCACCTTAGGACCTCCGGTACACCTCCGGTTAGTCCTTAGTTCTTGGCACCGCTGAATGATGTCGCGGAGCTTTCTTGTATCATACGCAGATGTCGCATGAGACTTCATTTTGCTTTTGAATTTTAGCGTCTTTGGTCAATTTTGCCCTCTCCGGCTCATGGCGTTCAACCGCCGTCGCCGTTGAGAGGAATCCCTTAGGCGCATAGCGTTATTGTGCACTCGGTGGTACCATTGACCTCACCGGCGAGGTCTACATCGCCTGGCGAGACCATCCTTTAAACTTCGAGATCTTGTCGGATAGGAGCTGCGGCGTTATTGCGTTTTTGGACGAAGATCCGCTGAGTTAATGCACTAATCATGTGCTCAAATCATTGAAATCATGGGCATGTCTTAGCTGCATTTAATCCTCCGTGTCGGCGCATTTAAGACCTCCGTAGCGGACCTCCTCGTTGTCCCCCGCGCATTTATTCATGTCCAGCGTCTTGCGAATTAAAGCGGCTAGTGCGGATGTCCATGACCTCCTCCAGGAGATCTAGGCGTCCAGGACCTCCCAGCGATCGTGCCCGTCCAGACCTCCACGGAAGTGCAGCGACGTGTGGACCTCGTGTAGGACCTCCTCGAGGTCATCTCACGTTGAGGACCTCCCTTTAGATCTGGTCCGTTCCGGACCTCCTTTCCATGTTGTGGCCCGTTGGATGTGCCATCAACGGCCACGACCTCCCCTCACCTCGCGCATGTGTGTTGCTAAGAGGTCCAGGACCTCTGGACTTCACGTGCTTGGCGTGTGTGATGTTCTCTGGGAGGTCTTGAGCCGTTGGATCTGAGATCGTGGCTCGTGACCTCCCATATCCTTGTGAGTCTTAGAAAGGTTACATGAAATCTTAATTATAAAGCTGAAAAAGGTATAACTTTACAATTTGCATATCTTTTCATTTTTAATCCAAATAAGGTCATTCAAATTATGTTAGCTCTGTCTTGAACTTAACTTTAATCCAAAAATGATTGTAAGTTGAGTTCAGCTCGAGCTACTGATTTGCCATTAAATTTTAAAACCAACTTTAAAATATACACTCAAATTAATGCTTAACTTGTAAAATACATAACTAATGCTCTATAGATTATTTTGAGTGAATCCAACTCTGTTGGGTTCCTCTAATAATGAACTCACTGCGAAAATTAGTTTTGAGCATATTGCTATTATAGAAATGAGGACTTGTGCATTATAATTTTGTTCAAGTTCTTGTTTTTGAAAAATTATAGATAGTGCATAATAGCTCCAAATGAGATGAACTCAATTGTGTTATTCATCTCATGAGGTGCTGGTTTTACAGTAAAAATCTCAGTATCACCACTTTTCTAGAAAATGTTGCCTCATAATTAAATTAAGGAATAGTGCAGTTTGGTATTTTTAGGGCTGAGCAGAATTGTTTTGCTCATATCTTTTGCATTGAGAATCCAAATCCATTGGTTCTTGTTGCAAAATTTCCTACAAATCATCCCCTTGCTGCTTTAGAAAATTCAGAGAATTTGGAGTTCGGTTGCTGTGCTGTCTTTGTTGTTTTTCGTCGTTCTTATCGGTTCTTTATCGCTTTTCCGTTAGGTTTCGACATTTGTGGTGACCCCGAGAGTGATCCTCAGCCACAATTTGAGCAACAGCAACAAGGCAAGCAGTTTGATCATTTCCCATCATGTCCCATTACTTTAAAGCTTAATACTTTGTTTTACTTCTATGTATGCATGCTACTTTGTGTTAAATGTAAGCTAGTAATCCTATAGTTGCATAATCTGTAGGAATTGTTTATCCCATACTACCAATGAGCCTAGATTATTTGCTGTAGTTTGAGCTCGTTGGATGAGCTCTTATCACTTAGTAGTTTCGACTTAAATTGCTTAGACATGCTTAGCTAACGGTAGTAATGGGCGATCATCGACTTAGTCGATGGTCTTGATCACTCAAACTGATTATTACTCCTATATGTCCAGCACTTGTGCTTTGATTAATTGTAAAATCAAAAACTGAAAATAAAATATTGATTTAGAGTTGGGCATATTGGATGGATGGTGCGGTTTTTGGAATGTGGTGGTATGCGGGTCCCTAAGGACCGAGTTACTTAGGTCACTAAGCCAAGCGCTTTGCGTGCTAACCACACGAGGGCATATGGAACCCTCTTGACTAAGTACTTTAGGCGGTGTTAATTGGGGTCGCTCGGTTGGTGTGTTTTAAAAATAAAATGTGTGTGTGATGTGGGAGGGAGCATTAGCTTCGGGTAGGTTGTGTGATGTCTCCTTCTCCCGTGGGTTGTGCGACTCAGAATTAGCATTGTCCATTGGAAGCTGTCTCGTAGGACTTAGCCGTCTAAGGCATACCAAAAGGTAGTGTGCTTAAAGGAAAGCGATGCGGCGTGTGGGTACATTGGTACACCCCTTGAGGATAAAACTATTCGAATAGCCTCGTCCTAGGTTATGGACATGCTTGGTAAGGTCGTTCAAGAACTAGACTCAACCATTTAATTAAAATTTGATGGGTTGGTATGAATGGATGTTCATACTATTGTTGTGGTGACTTGGGTTAGTCACTTCCAGGATTGTTCTTGTTGTTGTTACTATGTATTATCTCGTTGTTATTTCAACAATTAAAAATGCTTTGTCAAATTGCCTTCAATCTACTATGTTATTGCAAATGAAACTTGCTTTGTGCTAAAATGAGTCCAAAGCCTCATCCACTTAATTAAAGCTTGCATGTAGCTAAACTATAGTTCTGTTATCTTACACGTCAGTCTTGCGAGTACAATAAACAAGTTATTGTACTCATTTGCTTCTTAACAACTTTGTTGCAGAGGGGCGAGGTGAGCTCCAAGAGCCTTACTACGTGCCCGTGTTGCGTTTCTTGACGACTAGCTTGGCGGTTCGATCGAATGCCTAGGGTTAAGGCACCACCGATTGGCTTTGTGTTATAGCCATCTTTGTGGCACTTTTTGCTTCATTGTTATCTTTGTAGAATTGTTGCTATTTGGCCTAAGGGCCCTCTTTTGTAATAGCTCTTATTATATTAACCGGTTTGTTGCTTATGTTCTATGTGTTGTATGGAATTGATACATTCTTTTGTTGTGAGGTATGTATCTGCATTCGGGAGTATACATCTCTCGAGACCGAAGTTTATTTGGTTGATAATACTAGGGTCAATTGGATGACTAAGTATTATGATCCTAATAAATGTCGGGTCTCACAAAAGTTGGTATCGAGCCGTTATGACCGTAGTAACGCAAGCTTGGTCGTCTTTAGGATATTTTGAAAACCTAATTTCAAAGTATCAAATGAGTTTTGAAAGCTTAAGTAATTCTCAGATTTTACTCCTCATCTATCTTAGCTTTCTCTTCTCATCTCACTCTAAGTTGAGTTTTAAAAGTTGTTTTCCTCTCTTCCCTTCTACAAAATAGTCATTATCGATTAATTGGGTTTTGGATAACATATGAGAGTTCTAAATTGATGTCTTGGCTACCTTTTTGGTGAAGAATAGAAGTATTTGAAGGTGAAACTCAAATCTGAAAATTCTGGACAGCAAGCAAGCATTTTAGGGCAGCAATGCATAAGCTAGTAAATGAGGTGGAAAATGAGAGGTTAATCAACTAAAACTTGTGAGAATAAAAGGGTAAGATGTGATACTAGTTAGCTAAGTATCTAACACTTATTTCGCTGCATTAACCCTGCTCTCTAATAGTTTTAGATCTCATCTTACCATCTGATTTTTAATCTTCTCGATCAATTACTCGTCATTCAATACGGGTTAGTTGAGTTGAGAAGTTGAGCCTTGCTTTTGGTGTTTCTTGGCTGTTTTTAGAGTCCATTAGAAGCTTTTTAAAGTTTAACTAACTGCTGATTTTGGCTTTCGTTTAGGGTGATATTCCATTCCCCTAGTCGTTGGCTTTGCTTTCTTTAAGGCTTTGTTTTCGGGTCTAGTTGCTAACCAAAATTCCTTGTAGCAGGATGGCGAGCCTTTTCGTAGCGGCCAAGGCCAGCGGCTGGTCGGACGAGGCTTCCTCCTCCTCCGACCATGGCGAGGTTCTTCTTGAGATCGGCGCAACAGCGCGGATGTGAGAGAGAGTTCTCTTGGGCGTCATCGCGCGCAACACCACTGCCCTTTCGAGCTTGAGATGCAGGCAAGGGAATGCCCATCACCAGCGTGGAGGACTCGCGGAGTTTCTTCGTACTCAGCCCCTACCTTTTCGGTCGAGGACCCGTTGGATCTTGAGACGATTGGCCGTCGCGGTGGGCGTAAACCAGATCATGCGATGCGGGGAGCACGAGAAGGCGCTGCTTCGCATCGCACCGGCTTGAGGTGCAGCTTTGTCTTGGTGGGAGAGCTATCTCGCCATGCAGCCCGTGAGACCACCTTGTCTCTTGGGAGGAGTTTCGTCTTGCCTTCCGTCGGGCTCACATCCTGCCGGCTTGATGGAGATCAAGAAGGGGTTTTTCTTCTTGCTCAAGCGGGCGTGGCTCGATCATGGAGTATGTATCTGAGTTCAACCATCGGCTCGTTATGCTCCTCGAGGATGTGGCCTTGATATGGCTAAGCGTGCCAAGTTCGGCGTGGCTTGTCGAGGAGTGAAGGACAAGCTATCCATTGTCGAATTTCTGATTTTCGGTCCTTGGTCGACAAGGCCATCGTCGTGAGCATGCGGCTCGAGCTTATGGATTCCATAGCGCAAGTGGGAGGCCCATAAGTCATCCAGGGCAGTTCCTCCGTCCCGCCGGCAGCGATCTCGAAGGTACCAGTCTCATTCTTGGCGCCCGAGGTCACGCCTTGTTCCTCGCCCATGAGCCGTGTCTCGACCCGTGCACTGCGAAGTCGCAGAGCGCCCCGCAACGGTGCCGCCGGTCACATGCTTCTCATGCAACCGAAGGGGCATTATGCGAACCAATGCCCTAAGAAGGCGAAGCGACCCCTCGTCCTAATGGAGGAGCGGGCTGGGGAGGTGGTGCATCTCGGGACGAGAAGATCGTCGGCTACCCAAAGGCGTGGGTAGTGGTCGCGTCAACGCCATCACCGCAGAGGAGGCTCGGGGAGGCACCCGGCGCCGTGCTAGGTACACTTTACGTTAACTCTCACCCGCCCTCGTCTTTTTTGATTCAGAGCATCCCATTCCTTTGTTTACGAGTCTTTTTTTCTTTGTTGGAAGCTTCTCTTCTCTCCATTGTCGATCTCGCTACTCATTCGCTCTCTGGTGCGGAGTTGAGAGTGAATCTGAGTGTAAGGATGTCCCTATCGAGATCGAAGCGTGAGGGTTCTTAGCGAACCTTATCCTTCTCCATTCAATGAGTCTTGATGTGATTCTTGGCATGGATTGGTTGTCTCGGCACATGGGACAAATCGATTGCGCCAGAAGCTCATCTCTCTGTCTAACCCTTGGCGGGTTAAGCTTTTCATGCCAAAGCGCTAGGCCCCATCTCTTCGCAAGACTTGAAGCGAAGCCCGCTCTAGATATTAGCGAAGTCCCAACAGTTTGTGACTTTGTTGATGTCTTTCTGCAGATCTTCGAGGATGCCACCGTTCGAGACCTCGAGTTCGTCATTGAGTTGGCTCCGTCGCCCCTATCTCAAAGAGGCCTTATCGGATGCCACCGAGCGAGTTGGTGGAGTTGAAGAAGCGATTAAGTGAGCTGCAAGAAAAGGGTTTTATTCGCCTAGCTCATCTCCGTGGGGTTGTCGGCTATCTTCGTTAAGAAGAAGGGCGGTACTACGCATGTCGTTGATTACCGCCCACTTAATGAAGTGACGGTAAGAACAAGTATCCATTGCCCGCATTGGCGATCTCTTCGATCAATTGCTTGGAGCTCGAGTTTTCTCCAAGATTGATTTGAGAGTGGGATATCATCGGAGTTAAGTATTCGGCCGAGGATATTCCAAAACGGCGTTCTCTACTCGCCACGGCTTTGTACGAGTACCATTGTCATGTCATTCGACAACCAATGCTCTGCCTTGTTTATGAACCTCATGAATTCGGTATTCATGGAGTATTTGGATAAGTTCGTCGTGGTCTTCATCAATGATATTCTTATCTACTCCAAGAACGATGAAGAACATGCTGAGCATCTAAAGCTTGTGTTAGGCAAGCTACGTGAGCACCGGTATGCGAAGTTCAACAAGTCGCGATTCGGTTGAAGGAAGTGGCTTTCTTAGGCCATATTCTTTCAGCAGGAGGCGTAGCCGTTGATCCTAGCAAGGTCAGCGATGTTCTTTCATGGAGTCAGCCTGTTTCGGTCACCGATGTGCGGAGTTTTCTCGGTTTGGCGGGATATTATCGTCGCTTTATCGAGAACTTCTCCAAGATCATGGCCGATGACGGAGTTTCTCAAGAGGGACAAGAAGTTCGTGTGGTCGCTGAGTGTGAGAAAGTTTCCAAATACTCAAGAGGCGTTTGACCACCGCCCTGTTCTTGTTCTTCCCGATATCCATCGAAGCTTCGATATCTTTTGCGATGCTTGTCGTCGAGGCCTCGGTTGTGTCCTTATGCAAGAAGGCAAGGTAGTGGCCTATGCATCAAAACAATTGAGACCTCATGAACTCAACTACCCTACTCATGACTTGGAGTTGGCTTCGTGATTCATGCACTTAAGATCTGGCGACATTACCTGTCGGTGTCGTTGTGAAGTGTATTCGGATCACAAAAGCCTTAAGTATTTGTTCACCCAACTGACTGAACCTCGGGCAAAGGAGATGGTTGGAGTTGATCAAGGATTATGACATGGGTATACACTACCATCCGGGCAAGGCTAATGTCGTTCTTGATGCGCTAGTCAAAAGCGCATTGCAATGCCTTGTTGTCTAGGAGCTTCAGCCCGCTCTTACGGAAGAGTTTCGGCGTCTCAACTTGGGTTTAGTTGGCGTGGTTCTCTTCTTTGCCTTGGTTGTGCAACCAACCTTGGTGGATCGGATCAAGTCCGCTCAGCGATCGGATGTTGGAGTGAGCCACATTAAGGCAAATGTCAAGAACGGAGCGACCAAGTGCTTCTCTCGAGGATGAGCATGGCGTCGTGAGGTTGAACAACGCCTTTGTGGTTCCAAAGGACATGGAGTTGCGAATTTGATCCTCCATGAAGCCCATGATTCGCCTTTATCCATTCATCCGGGGCCACAAAGATGTATCAAGATCTCCGCCAGAGGTTTTGGTGGACCCGAATGAAGAGGGAGATTGTGAAGTTCGTTCTTAGAGTGCGGCGTGTGTCGTCGTGTCAAGGCCGAACATCGGCGTCGGTGGGCGCTTGACCTTTGCGGTTCTGAGTGGAAGTGGGATTCGATCGAATGGATTTCATCACGGTCTACCCACATCCCGAAGAAGAATGATGCCATTTGGGTGCGTCATCGATCGATTGACTAAGGTGGCACATTTCCTTCCGTCAAGACCTGACCTTGGGTAGGTCTTTTGGCGAACTCTACATCGCCCGCATCGTCGGTTTGCGGTGTGCGAAAACGATTGTGTCGGATCGTGGATCCTTTTCACGTCTCGTTTTGGCATAGCTTGCAAGAGGCTATAGGCACTCGTCTTGCTTCATTCAAAGCATATCATCCCCAAACCGATGGTCGGGCGAGAGGGTCAACCAAGTTTTGGAAGACATGCTTTGCTTGTGTCCTTTCCTATGGGAAGCATTGGGAGAAATGCTTGCCATTCGCGAAGTTTTCTTATAACAACAAATTTCGAGGCCGGTCTCGGCATGGCACCTTTTGAGGCCTTATCACGGAGAAAGTGTAGGACCCGTTGAACTGGTCGAGAGACGCGAAAAGACCTCTCTTTGGCGGACTCAATCAATGAGGCGGCGCCAAGTCCGGCTTATTCGTGGCGTTTGCCATGCAGCTCAATCGAGCAAAAGAGCTATGCGGATCGCCGTCGGCGTGAGTTACGTTTTGAGCCTAATGACTTTGTGTATCTCAAACTCTCTCCTTTGAAGGGCCATCAACGTTTAGCGTCAAGGGCAAGTTGGCTCCTCGATATGTCGGTCCCTACCGCGTTATCGAAAAAAGGGCTGTTGCCTACAAGTTGGAGTTGCGGTACTGCACTTGAGGGGTACATGATGTTTTCCATGTGTCGGCTAAAAAGTGCCTCCGTGTTCCAAGCGAGGAAGCTCCGTTGGAAACTCTCGATGTCAACCGATTTGACCTATCGCGAGCACCTGTCAGCGTGCTCGATGAGTCTGAACAAAGGACAAGGAATAAGACCATCAAGTTCCTTAAAGTTCAGTGGTCAAACCATTACGAGGATGAGGCTACTTGGGAAAGAAGATCGTCTGCGTCACGGACTATCCATCTTTCTTTCGAGAGTGAGCCAAATCTCGGGGCAGATTTACTGTAAGGGGGAGATTTTGTAACATCCCAAATGTATAATTAGGGTTATTCAAGTATAATTATATGTGTAGAAATTAAAACTTTTTCTCACAACTTGAAAGCCCCTAAAATCTCATGCAATTCTGGTCCAAGAGTTGTGTAACTCAAAAACACAAAGCTCTTGTTGACCAAAAGTCAAATTCTTTTTCCAATTATCTTAAATCTTGTGCCAAACAATTGGAAAGTATTTTCCTTGGTCCTAAAACTGAGGTGGGACCCCTCTGAAAAATATCACAAGTTGTAAAACTTGTTTGATAATTTTTGGAGGCAAAATGAATCATTGAACAACCTTAATGAATTTCCTGAGAAAAATGCATTGCATAATAACCTCTGGAAAATTTATGCAAGGTTAATCTCATTGTCAGCAAGCTCCTGTAAAAATTTCATGAATTTTGGAGTTGAATTGCTATCCCAAACAATTTTGCGAAGTCCCAGCTGTTGAAAACTAAAATTAAAAGCCTACACTGTTCCTTGGGCTAGCCATGTTCAAGCTGGTCCAGCCCAACCAAGTCTGCACCTCAGCAAACCTCCCTCTCCACCTTGATCAGGTCGCAGCCATTGGATTTACATCCAACCGCCACGACCTCCTCCGCGGTCAATACCGCAAAGACCTCCCTACCCTGTTCAGGTCATAGCCCTTGGATTAAGATCCAACCGGCCCTGACCTCCCCTTGTTATCAAACCTTAAAGTCCCACATCCCACCTACGGGAGGTCACAGCCATTGGATTGGAAATCCATGGTCGCGACCTCCTCCTCTCAACCTAACTATCAAACCTCCCTTTTAGCGCTGTTGAGGTCGTAGCCGTTGGATCAAATCCAACAGCCCACGACCTCCCCCTCGAAATCTAGCGCACCAGACCTCCCCATCGTGTGTTGTAGCCGTTAGATTTAAAATCTACGGCCATGACCTCCTCCTGTGCTTTGTGCGCATCTGACCTCCTATCCTTGTGAGGTCATAGCCCTTTGATCAACATCTAAGGGTCAGGACCTCCCTTGCGCTACGCGCAAGGCTTAGGACCTCCTTTGCGTTTGCGCAACATCTCAGGACCTCCTCTTTTGGTTATGTGCCCTTGGATTTAAATCCCAAGGCCATGACCTCCCCCTCATGTACTTAAGTTCATGTGCGGTTAAGACCTCACAGGAGGTCCGCACCGTTGGATTGAAATCCAACGCTTTGGACCTCCTGTCCCATTTCCCACGTGCGCTTATGCATTAAGGAAATCGGAGGGCCACGACCTCCCCATCTTTGATCGTGTGGCTGGGACCTCCTCCCAACCACTTAAAACATAACGGTTCAAAATGGGATCCGATGGCGGGACCTCTCCCGTGTCTTATCCAACGGCCATTAGGACCTCCTGTTCTTCTCCTTCCTCTGCGCGCTGTGAGCGGCAGTGGAGTTAGCACGCGCTGAGCCACGGTGTCCTTTTCAGCAGCTCTTTCTTGACCGCATTTATCTGCAGTCGACTTTTATCTCTCAGTCGGCACAAGCCCGCCCTTGTCAACCTCATGTCCTTGCCACCCCATGGACCAACCCGTGGGCTAAGCTCACCATGGAGCTCAGCCCCAGCTCATAACCATCACCTCAGGCTATAAAGTACCCCTTGGAAGCCTCCCTTGGCTTCCTTTACACACAATTGATCTCAGCCTTGCACTTTGTGCGTGGCTGAGCTCCTCCCTCACTTACCTCCTCACTGGTGGCTACCATTGTTGAGTCCTTGGAGCTCCTCAGTGGCACAAGAAGTTCCAGTGGCTTCCTTTTCAAACCCCTGCTCGCTTTTGCTCCCAAAACCTCTTGGAAGTTAACCCTAACTTAATTTGTTTGGGCATTTTTCAGAGGTGGACAAAGCTGAGTTTGGAGCTGGTGCCTTGGGCTGTGAAGCTTCATTATCTTCCCCAACACCGGCCATCACCTCCACGACCTCCCCAGCACCTTAGGACCTCCAGGTACACCTCCGGTTAGTCCTTAGTTGCTGGCACCCGCTTGAATGATGTCGCGGAGCTTTCTTGGCATACGCTTGAATGTCGCGCGGAGCTTCATTTTGCTTTTTCGAATTTTGGACGTGCTGGTCAATTTTGCCCTCTCGGCTCATGGCGTTCAAAGCCGCCGTCGCCGTTGAGAGGAGGTCCACCGGTGCGCAAGCGTTATTTTGCACTCGGTGGTACCATTGACCTCACCGGCGAGGTCTACATCGCCGGCGAGACCATCCTTTTAAACTTCGAGATCTTGTCGGATAAGGCTGCGGCGTTATTGCCGTTTTGAACGAAGATCCGGCGAGTTAATGCACTAATCATGTGCTCAAATCATTGAAATCATGGGCATGTCTTAGCTGCATTTAATCCTCCGTGTCGCGCATTTAAGACCTCCGGCGGACCTCCTCGTTGTCCTTGGCGCATTTAATCTCTTGTCCAAGCGCGTGCTTGCGTGCGCTAAATTTTATCGCGAGCTACGGGGCGTCCATGACCTCCTCCAAGGAGATCTGGAGGCGTCAAGACCTCCCCTGCGCGATCGTGGCCGTCGAGACCTCCTTGGAAGTGTGGCGTTGAGACCTCGGCTGGGACCTCCTCGAGGACATCCCAACCGTTGAGGACCTCCTCGATTAGATCTGGTCCGTCCGGACCTCCCCATCGTTGTGGTCCGTTGGATTTCCCATCTACGGCCACGACCTCCCCCACCTCGCGCATGTGCGTTACTAGGAGGTCGGGACCTCTGGACCTCACGTGCGCGTGTGTGTTGTTCTTCGGGGAGGTCTGAGCCGTTAGATCTGTGATCTGTGGCTCACGACCTCCCACGTCCTTGTGAATTTTCTTAGGAATTACAGTAAATTCTTAATTATGAACTGAAATAAGGTATATACTTTAGAATTCCATATCTTTGTCATTTTAAATCCAAATGAGGTCATTCAAATTGTGTTGGCTCTGTCTTGGACTTGACTTTAATCTAAGAATGATTGTAAGTTGAGTTCAGCTCCAGAGCACAGTTTTGCCATTAGATTTTAAAACCAACTTTAAATATACACTTAAATCAATGCTTAACTTGTAAAATACAAAACTAATGCTCTGTAGATTATTTTTGAGTGAGACCAACTTTGTTGGTTTCCTCTAATAATGAACTCACTGTGAAAATTAGTTTTGAGCTTGTTGCTGTTATAAAAATGAGGACTTGTGCATTATAATTTTGTTCAAGTTCTTGTTTTTGAAAAATTATAGAAAGTGCAATATAGCTCCAAATGGGATGAACTCAATTGTGTTATTCATCTCATGAGGTGCTGGTTTCTGATAAAAATTTCAGTATCACCACCTTTCTAGAAAATGTTGCTTCATAATTAAATTAGTGAATAGTGCAGTTTGGTATTTTAGGGGCTGAGCAGAATTGTTTTGCTCATAACTTTTGCATTGAGAATCCAAATCAATTGGTTCTTGTTGCAAAATCCCCTAAAAATCACTCTCTTGCTGCTGTAGAAAATTCAGAGAATTTGGAGTTCCTTTGCTGAGCTGTCTTTGTTGTTTTTCGTCGTTCTTATCGGTTCTTTATTGCTTTTCCGTTAGGTTTCGACATTTGTGGTGATCCCGAGAGTGACCCTCCGCAACAAAGTGAGCAGCAACAAGGCAAGCAGTTTGATCATTTCCCATCATGTCCCATTACTTTAAAGCTTAATACTTTGTTTTACTTATATGTATGCATGCTACTTTGTGTTAAATGTCGCTAGTAATCCTATAGTTGCATAATCTGTAGGAGTTGTTATCCTCTACTACCAATGAGCCTAATAAATGTCGGGGTCTCACAATGTTCTCCTGGGAGGTCTTGAGCCGTTGGATCTGAGATCTGTGGCTCGCGACCTCCCATATCCTTGTGAGTCTTAGAAAGGTTCTGTGAAATCTTAATTATAAACTGAAAAAGGTATAACTTTACAATTTGCATATCTTTTTCATTTTTAATCCAAATAAGGTCATTCAAATTATGTTAGCTCTGTCTTGAACTTAACTTTAATCAAAAAATGATTGTAAGTTGAGTTCAGCTCCAAGCACAGTTTGCCATTAAATTTTAAAACCAACTTTAAAATATACACTCAAATTAATGCTTAACTTGTAAAATACATAACTAATGCTCTATAGATTATTTTTGAGTGAATCCAACTCTGTTGGGTTCCTCTAATAATGAACTCACTGTGAAAATTAGTTTTGAGCATATTGCTATTATAGAAATGAGGACTTGTGCATTATAATTTTGTTCAAGTTCTTGTTTTTGAAAAATTATAGAAAGTGCATAATAGCTCCAAATGAGATGAACTCAATTGTGTTATTCATCTCATGAGGTGCTGGTTTTACAGTAAAAATCTTAGTATCACCACTTTTCTAGAAAATGTTGCCTCATAATTAAATTAAGGAATAGTGCAGTTTGGTATTTTTAGGGCTGAGTAGAATTGTTTTGCTCATATCTTTTGCATTGAGAATCCAAATCCATTGGTTCTTATTGCAAAATTTCCTAAAAATCATCCCCTTGCTTCTGTAGAAAATTCAGAGAATTTGGAGTTCGGTTGCTGTGCTGTCTTTGTTGTTTTTCGTCGTTCTTATCGGTTCTTTGTCGCTTTTCCGTTAGGTTTCGACATTTGTGGTGACCCCGAGAGTGATCCTCAGCCACAATTTGAGCAACAGCAACAAGGCAAGCAGTTTGATCATTTCCCATCATGTCCCATTACTTTAAAGCTTAATACTTTGTTTTACTTCTATGTATGCATGCTACTTTGTGTTAAATGTCGCTAGTAATCCTATAGTTGCATAATCTGTAGGAATTGTTTATCCCATACTACCAATGAGCCTAGATTATTTGCTGTGGTTTGAGCTCGTTGGATGAGCTCTTATCACTTAGTAGTTTCGACTTAAATTGCTTAGACATGCTTAGCTAACGGTAGTAATGGGCGATCATCGACTTAGTCGATGGTCTTGATCACTCCAAACTGATTATTACTCCTATATGTCCAGCACTTGTGCTTTGATTAATTTGTAAAATCAAAAACTGAAAATAAAATATTGATTTAGAGTTGGGCATATTGGATGGATGGTGCGGTTTTTGGAATGTGGTGGTATGCCCGGGTCCCTAAGGACCGAGTTACTTGGGTCACTAAGCCAAGCGCTTTTGCGTGCTAACCACACGAGGGCATATGGAACCCTCTTGACTAAGTACTTTGGGCGGTGTTAATTGGGGTCGCTCGGTTGGTGTGTTTTAAAAATAAAATGTGTGTGTGATGTGGGAGGAGCATTAGCTTAGGGTAGGTTGTGTGATGTCTCCTTCTCCCCGTGGGTTGTGCGACTCAGAATTAGCATTGTCCATTGCTGTCTCATAGGACTTAGCCGTGCGGCATACCAAAGGTAGTGTGCTTAAAGGAAAGGCGGTCTGGCGTGTGGGTACATTGGTACACCCCTGCAGGGATAAAACTATTCGAATAGCCTCGTCCTAGGTTATGGACATGCTTGGTAAGGTCGTTCAAGAACTAGACTCAACCATTTAATTAAAATTTGATGGGTTGGTATGAATGGATGTTCATACTATTGTTGTGGTGACTTGGGTTAGTCACTTCCAGGATTGTTCTTGTTGTTGTTACTATGTATTATCTCGTTGTTATTTCAACAATTAAAATGCTTTGTCAAATTGCCTTCAATCTACTATGTTATTGCAAATGAAACTTGCTTTGTGCTAAAATGAGTCCAAAGCCTCATCCATAATTAAAGCTTGCATGTAGCTAAACTATAGTTCTGTTATCTTACATCGTCAGTCTTGCGAGTACAATAAACAAGTTATTGTACTCATTTGCTTTGCTTAACAACTTTGTTGCATAGGACTTGAGGTGAGCTCCAAGAGCCTTATACGTGCCACGTGTTGCGATTTCTTGACGACTAGCTTGGCGGTCCCGGTCGGATGCCTAGGGGTTAAGAGCACCTTGATTGGCTTTGTGTTATAGCCATCTTTATGGCACTTTTGCTTCCATTGTTATCTTTGTAGAATTGTTGCTATTTGGCCTAAGGGCCCTCTTTTATAATAGCTCTTCCTTATTATATTAACCACGGTTTGTTGCTTATGTTCTATGTGTTGTATGGAATTGATACATTCTTTTGTTGTGAGGTATGTATCTGCATTCGGGAGTATACATCTCTCGAGACCGAGTTTATTTGGTTGATAATACTAGGGTCAATTGGATGACTAAGTATTATGAGCCTAATAAATGTCGGGGTCTCACAAGTTACGCAAGTTTTATGTGTAACTAACCATTCAGACAATAAAGACTCAGGTTCTTTCTACCTCTATTGTCTTACTTTTGAGTAGTGCTTTCATAATCTTTCGACTAGATTCAAAACACCCAGTTATCTTTACACTGGTCAAAAGGCAGGTAACATCACCTAGCCGAAGCCTCTCCTCTCTGCACGTGGTCTTGCCCACTAGAAGGAGCTTCCTAGTGTCGACTCGTTACTCACTTTTGTTGCCAACACAAAGAGCTCGGGTTCTATTTAGTCGAAATATTTTTAAGCCAGCTCTTCTTACCTTAGTTTATTTCTTCAGTTCTTTCGAAAAATACTCTAAGTAGAGTGCACTTTCTTAGATTTATTCAACTGCCTTTGGGGTATTCGATTCGTCTCAACTGGTCGGAGGAAGAAACCCATCTAGTCGAAGTCTTTCCTCTCTGCACGTGGTCCAGCCCACTAGAAGGAACTTCCTAGCATTGTTCAATTTCCTACTCTTGCTACCATGACAGACTTATCGAGTCCTCCAAAGAAAGGCGAACGAATTTTTTTGGAAGTCCTCTAGATGTTTGCTTAACTCAAGTTGTCGTTCTCGATTCGATTAATCTAGTCGGAGATGATAACATCACCTAGTCGAAGACTTTCCTCTCTGCATGTGGTCCTGCCCACTAGAAGGAACTTCCTAGTGTCGATTCGTTCACACTCTTTCGACCAGTGCATGACAATTGTGAACAAAAAACTACAAGTTAAACAAACCTCTCTGTTTTCAGAAACCCCTTTTTAACACTATTTATTTAGTTTGTCTAAACAAACTAAGCAAATAGTCGGGGGCTAAGATAAAGTTATTAATTTGACTTCAATTCTTAGTCTTTCATTCGTTAATTGTCTTTTGAGTTACTAACTACTCGACAAGATGATTTGTAGGAAACAAGATGGATTATATAATACATCAACAAAAGATTGTTTTTTACAGATTGATTACAAACTACTCTGAAGAGGGAGAGCCCAGTCGCATCTCCTCCGAAACCTTCCGGCCAACTGATTGCATTTCTTCTATAAGACGATTTATACGCCTCGAGGCGATCGAAGTAAACCGATTAATTACACATTAAAGGTGGGTCATGAGCTTTGAGTTTTGCCAAGGCATAACTTATTGCACTTTCAACCGCCTCCTTGATTGACTCAGCTTGGTTGGCCTTCAGAGTGGTCACCAGTTCTTGTAAAGTCCCGACTTGTTCCCCAATGGTACTTATGTGAGCAGTTATCGTATCATCTTGAGGAGCTTTTCCCTCAGTATGTAGCTCACCAAGTACATTGTTCAGGAGCGTGATGTTGCGTCGAAGATTAATCTTCATCGCTTCCATCTCCTGTTGGGTACGAGTCGAAGCCTCGCGGAGTTATTTGTTTTCGACCACTTGCTCTGAAAAGAATAAGACTGGTCAAGCAAAAGTAAACTCCTAGAGAAGAAAACAAAAATAATCACAGGTAAAAGAATTTCTTACCTGCTAGTCGAGAATCTAGCTTCTCGATTTCTACTTTATGGGAAGCAATGGTTTCAGCATGCCGCTTCTCCCATAATTTAATTTCCTCCGCGTTTGCCTTAGCAATGCGGACAGTCTCGTTATAGATCAAGGTTTTATCCCTTATTTCAGTTTCGAGCCTTCCCAGTTCAAGGTCTGTTTCTAAAAAAGGAACAGGAGTAAGAAAAGGGAAAGAACTCGTAAAGGACTGCAGGTAAAGAATTGCTTACCTGATTGTAGGGATCTTAAACTCGTAATTTCTTGATCTTTATCTTTGGAGATACGAGAAATCTCGTGAATAACCGAAGTTTTACCTTCGACTTCACCCCGGGGCTTTCTTATGTCATCTTCTCTTTCTAAAAGAGGCAACAATCAGGTAAAGATCAACAATACAAGCAGTCTTAAGTTCAGCACTTACTGTTTATCCTTTCCTGCAATTTTTCCGTTCCAGAGTTAGCTTCTTTAACCTTCCTCAAGAGGAATTCTACTTTTTCCCATAGCTTCCTCGACTCCTCTTTTTCACAATCAAGTGAGTCGGCTAAGGTCTTTTCATCACTGTTTAGCCTACAAAGAAGAAAAGTGGGCATGAACATTATTAAGTTGGTCGTAAGTTCTTCTACAACCATTGATCCACTCGTAAGTTCTTCTACGACCATGGATTTAGTCATAAGTTCTCCTACGACAAAGCATCTGGTCGTAAGCCTTCTACGACTAGTACCTAGTCATGAGTTTTTCCACGACAAACCCCGTAAACACTATGTAAGTAGTCAAGTCGAAAACAACTACGAATAATAGTGACTCACCACCTCTCTGCCTGTTTGCAGAGTTCCTCTTTTTCCTGTCGTAACTCTAGAAGTTGTTGGTGGTATTCACCAACAACGGCAATTTGTTCTAGAGCTTTCTGCAAAAAGAAAAATAGTAAGAAACAAGGGAAGACTACATATGTAAGTATCTTTAAATACTTACACTCATGGTTGATCGAGCAAATATCGAGTAAACCAGCTCTGGATGCTTCAGCTTGTCCACTCTCTCGACCTGATCCCACCAAACCTTCTCAAGACGTTCGTTGTCAAAAGTTTCCCCTCTGTTGGGAATGTCTTTGGGATGAGGTACTCGATGGCGAGATCTAAAAGCAGAAGACCCCACTATGGAAGCAGGGCCAAAGAAATCAGAATAGAAGTTGAAGTTTTCCTCGTCTTCTGATTCTGAAATTGCAGTTTCTCTTTGGATACCAGGAAGGGGGTCTGCAATGATTTCCTTTCCCGCACGGTGGTCAGGTACATCACCACCTTGGGCAGAGGCTTCTGCGACTGCCTCTGCTGGTTCCACAACCATCTCAGTGGTAGTGGGTGCTACCTCAGTGGTTGTAGCCGCTACCTCAGTGGCTATAGCTATGACCTCAGTGGTTTTGATAACCGCTTCAGGAGCCACGACTTCTTCCACAACCCGGGCTGTGGACGATCCTTCGACCACTTCTGCTGACACCTCCCCAATCGCTGGAGAGGCGGCAATGGGCTTTTCGATAGAAGCCACCTCGGGAGCTGAAGGAGTCGGGCTAAAACAAACAAAAGGATAGCAAGTCAAATTGTGAAAAGCAAAAGGTAAATGCTGTTCTTACACTTTAGCCTATTTCACATACCTCTGCATCCTGGACTTGATCAGAAATTTAGGAGCTATCTTCCCGACGGAAGATTTCTTCGACTTCTTTTCTACGACCACGTCTGGTCATAGCTCAAGTTGGAGAATAGGCGTGGCCACAACCACGTCTGGTTGTGGATCTTGAACAGGGACCATTTCTCTGATCTCCTGACTTTCCGGAGGGCCAAGGTCGGTCTCGACCACTCCAAGAGCAGCGCTACCCTCAACGGTAGGCTCGGCTGGATCAGCGTTGTCCTTCACAAAAGACATAAATTCCTTCTAGTCCTCCTTTTCTAGTTGCTTGATAAAACTAGAAGTGGCAGAAACTGTGAAAGCTTTCTTGTCATAATAAAAAGGTACCTTGGCCTTGTGGGCTTTACGCCTAGGAGGTTCTTCAACCTCCTCGGCCTCCTCAGCTACAGCTGCTCCAGTCTCGGCTTCTGCTGTGGCCGTGTCCTTGGCCTTGCGGGCCTTGCTCCTAAGAGGTACTTCATCCTCCTCGACTTCATCTGTTTCGACCTCGGCTTCTGCTGCGACAGTGCGTGCTGCAGACCTTGCCGAGGACCTGGTCGAAATGAGGGGACTTGAGCTTGATCCTCCCTTGTCGACGACTCTTGTTAGGCGACGCTTCTTGGTTGGAGGAGCTGAGTCCTTGTCCTTTGTCATCCCTGCGCCGATGGTTATCAGTTCGGCCTCTTCGTCATCCCGACGATTTTCCATACCTACTTTCTGTAAAGAAAAACAGAAAAAGAAGAATCAATCACCAGCCGTAAGTTTTTCTACGACCAGTACCTGGTCGTAAGCTCTTCTACGACATCTCCTTGATTGTAAGATTTTCTACAATCACTACCTAGTCATAAGTTCTTTCTATGACTATGAAGTCCTGAGGATAAAATCAACTTTTGATTACCTTTAGGCGCTCAACCTTTTCCTCTACGGACAAAACCGCAAGGATTTGAGGAACCACCATTCCGGGTGGCAGGGGCTTCTCACAAACGAGTTTGACTCGAGTGTCAATCTCTGCCTGTGAAAGATCTGTATAAAACAGATAAAGATATTCATAAGACAATGTTGAAGAAAACCAAACTAAGAGTTAAGTCGAAAAGCTACTTACCCTCCTCGTAGTCCCTAGTCGGGTCTTTTGGCCCCGTGTACCTCCACATAGGAGGTACTCGTTTCTTCAAAGAACTAATCCGACGTGTGATGAAATCCTTCACCACATGCCATCCGGTTAATCCCTCTGCTTTCAAGTCCTTGATGGCTTGAATATAGGGGGCAATTCGACTGATATCCTGGGGAATCAAATCCCACGAAGGTTTCTTTTCGGCAGCCTTCCCCTTGAAAGTAAGGCTGTCCTCTGAGGTGACTTTCCAGTAAAACCACCTCTTCCTCCATCCCGGCCATGAAGACCTAGTGAACATCTGAATATACTCCTTCGACTTCCCATCATGGAGCTTCAGACCACAACTTCCAGCAATCCCAGTTTGTCGAGACATTCCATAGAAGTATTGGAAGAGCTCAAGGTCCGCCGGAATTCCCAGGTATGCCTCACACAAATACACGAATACGCTTAGCATTGTGATGGAATTGGGACCGAGGTTTACCAATTCCACCCCAAAATGCTCGAGTATGAGTGTGAGGAAGGCATGAGCAGGCAATCGAAGGCCACACTCTGTCGCCTGGAAGGCGGGATTTGTTCATCCTCCCCCGACGGCCATTACTGCTTGTACGCCGCGAACCACTCCACGAGAACGCTATCTGGAATCTTCCCAGCGTTGACAAGGGCTTGCATCTTCACCATATCCATCTCTGACTCTGCCCACTCGGAGACTCTCCCGGCCATTTCTCTCAGAAGGGGGAGATTTTTGATTGAGTTGGAGGCGGAGAAGACAAGAACTTGATGAACAGTGGAACGATTTGGGGGAAAAGTGGAAGTCTAAGTCTTATCCCTGGTGAGTTTTTATAACCGCGTGTCTTGGGCCGCAGGAGTGGTATTCCAAAGGTTGCCACCGCTTCGGGAACCGCTCCAACGGACAGACTAACGGGAGTCGTTTGCAATTCCCTAACGTGTTCGTTCGAGAAATTTAGGTTCGTTTTTACACCTCAAGCGAAATTACTTCCTTGGTCAAATTTCTTTGCCAAAGGAAATGTTAATCGGAAAGGTTTTTTCTTCCGATCACCACTCTACGACCACCTTGTGATCGTAGGAGTGTTCCGCGACTATTTGATAGTCGTAAGTAACTTTCTTGACCAAGCATATTTCTGGTCAAAGTAGTACACAAATGTCGAAGAGTTTTTCCTTCGACTATCTTTCTACGACCCTCACGTGGCCGTAAGACTTTCTATAACTCCTTTACCAAGTAAGTTGCTTTCACTTGAAGCTGGGGGGCTAGATGACGAGGATATAATAATCCTCATTTTATCTTTTATCTATAATTCTTATTATAGGTAAATATGACGTCATATGGTCCCTCAGTATACCTCTTAATGTTATAAGGGAGGAGCCTACTAGGTGGTCGTGAGTTATTCTACGACCACCCCCATAGTCGTAAGTTATGCTACGACTACCCTATAGTCGTAAGTTATGCTACGACTACCTTATGGTCGTAAGTTCTCCTACGACCAGGTCACCTACGACCACCTTATGATCAATTAAACCTCTGAGACAAGTGGGCCCAATTGATTAAGGAATTCAAATAGTCAATATACGTTTGTTACTCTGCAAGTAATAGCACATAATGCTCCATTATCTCGATATATGGTCATTGGCGACGTGGAGGAGTTAATCGCCGGTGATTACGCCAACATGCGCCGAAGCACTGAGGATGTGATGGCGCCGTTTCACTGGAGAAACCGCCACTCCTTCACGTACTATATAAAGCGGCAATCGAGAAGGAAAGGGCGATCGAATCGGGCCATCGGGGAGACAAATTTAAGCTATCATCGTAATAGTCTTAGCTTTTCTCCGATTGTCCGTAATACACTCAATACCATACACACACGGGAGTAGGGTTGTTATTCTCTTCGGAGAAGGCCTGAACCTGTATAAAAATTTCCGTGTCAATCTCTATGCGTGATTCCATTCTAGGAGACCCCCCTAATCAAATAATATTTACGTAAGATCGGTTCTAAAACACCGACAACAGTGTTACTACCTTGGCGTAAATATTGTAATTTATTCAGCATATCACGAGAATAATATGAAGGCACAAATCTAGCTCTCATAATTCTCTTCATAGTATCCCAAGTCCTAGGTATGTGCTTATGAGTATGACAGTATTCACTCCACCAAATAGATGCAAAATCATAAAATACACCGGTAATAGCCCTAACTTTTAGATGATAAGGAAATTCATGGCATGCAAATAATTGTTGTACAGCTAATTCCCATGTGAGATAAGCATCAGGATCATAATACCCAGCAAAAGGAGGTACAGTGAATTTAATTTTATGAGACGTACTATCACAATCATGTACCTCTCGAGGTGAAGAAGCTTGTCTCCAGCATGCATCTTCCTCGTTCACTAACTTGCACTCCCGTCCAACGGTTCGAAGAAGAGGTGGATATATCTTGCAATCATTCCGTGAACATGCCATAGTTAGTAGAAAACAAGGAAACAAATCACAAGTATATGTCCCCATCAACTACTAGGTTCTAGAGGCTCAACCAAGTCACTCACAATCAAGCTTATACCCAGTTCTTACAAGTTCTTACCAATTCAGCAAGGAAGTGGTACAACCGGTGGCTGGTTCATGATACTCTCACTTACGATCAGCCCAACGATTACGAGGAATGGCACCTGCTGAGTTAGTAGGAAGTGGAGCTCGGAAGGCTAGTATGTAGCAAAGGAATAGCAATTATTCAATTCTGTATGCAAAGTTGAAAAGCAGTTCAAAGTACTAGTCACAAGTGCTAGTCCTAGTCTAAACCAAGCCTAGCTAGAGCAACTCGCAAGAACGACTAGTAGTAACAACGGAAAGCCAAACTGACAATCAACGCCAACGAGCAATGGTTGACTAAGCCAAACTGCACAAGGGAATAAGTCACGAAAAGAGGCAGCTCTGATTTTTTTTCTTTCTTCTTCTTTTTTTTCCTCTGTATTTCTCTTTTTTTTTCTCTTTCCTTTCTTTTCTTTTTTTTCCCTCTTTATCTTTTTGTTTTAAAGAGCAATCCAAAGCTGCTGGAACAAAAGAAACCGAAAGAACTCGGTTCCAAGCTCTGGCTCAAAACAGAGGTGGTGGTGGCGATCGGTAGTGGTGGTGGCGGCTCGACCCATGCGGCAGCGGAGGTGGGCGTGGCGAGGCGTCATGACAACAGCAAGGGGCCGAGGCGGCGGTTGATCTTGGCGGTGGTCCAAGCGGCTCGGGCGACCACGGCGGCGGTGGTCTGTGGTGGCGGCAGCCGAGACCACGAGGCCGAGCGTGGCGTCGGCGAAAGCAAGGCTGTAGTGGCGGCCGGAGACCACGCTGCTCGGGCAAAGACAAGGCCGAGGTGGCGCAAGCAGCAAGTGAGAACTGCAGAGGTGGTGTGTGACGACCCACCCTGTGATGCACCAAAGGAGGTCCGGGAGGACCATTTTTTTTTTTGCATTGCGAAACCACCACGGAGGGATGTGGTAGCACCGCATGGAGCTTTACCAAGGAGGTCTACCAGGACCTCCCAGGAGGTCTTGCGGACCTCCTGGAGGTCTTGGTCCGCCGCTGACCTCCTAGGAGGTCTTGAGGACCTCCTGGAGGCCTTGGCCACCACCCGCTCGGTAGCACCCCCAGGCACATCACGGGAGAGGTCCAAGGGACCTCCCGAGCTAAGTCCGTGGGACCTCCACGTGGTCTGCCGCCTGCATCGAGCTAGTCCCAGACAACAGAGCTAGCTCGCACAAGAACACAAGCCAATACCACAACCACGAGGTCAAACAAAAAGGGAGCAGACAAAATAAACCTTATATAAAAAGGACCTTATGGTCAAGCTTGTTAACAAGAGGTGCCAACGAGGGCTTACAAAACCAACGAAGACTTACAACCGGCAACAAGGAGCTCTAGGGCTCAACCACCAAAATCGCAAAAGCCATCCAACAAGCACCACAGTTTTGTCGGGTGGAGGGCGCCCTAGGTAACTTAGTTGTCGAAGAACTCCTCCTCGAAGAGGTCTGCCAGACCGCCTCTGACTTGATCATCCTCATAATCTGCTTTGACCACGGGGCTTAAGCCATGAGTACTTGGAATGTACTCAAAGAAGTCACTGAGAGCAAAGATGCAATAGTATTCATGCAAGGACTTACCAATGGAGAGTCAGTATGGTTAGTTTGCACAAAGCCAAGTTTGACAAGAATAACAATAATAGATTGAAAAGCGGCGAGGTAAAACCATAATACATAATACTTTTGATGTTTAAAAAAAAAGTGGAGTGAGCACCAACTCACACCACAACCAAAAATGGGGAGGTCTGGTCACACGGTGGCAGTCCTCACCCAAAACCCACCTCGAGAACACCCATTCCAGAGGTCCAAACCAACCCCTGGACCACTACGAGCCAACCTTGACCCCTCGGGAGCCGGCCAAGGTCTCTTGAGGCAAAGCCAAAGCATCTCGCGGAAGTGTCGATGGCACAAGCTTTTGAAACAGCTACCCCTTGCACCATTTCATCGAGCATGTCCATGACCAAGGACTTGGCTATTGAATAGATCTTTTACTCTGCAAAGGTGTACAACTTTACCCACAATCCACGATCTCTCTAGCGGGATGGGTTTGGTCACCCTTGCTCACTTCCTAAGGTGAGCGATCTAGAGAGCACGGCAAGGCCTTTACAAAGCTTTGAACTGACTAGGGCTGCCCGCTAAGGTTTCGCAATCCCCTCTAGTGGTCTAGAAATCCACAGGGTTATGGGGTGCCCCCTCTTGCGCCAACGAATCACACGCTCAACCACAACAGCCCCAAGCCATCTCATTGCTAATTATTCAGCCCAGACCATTCCCATAAAATGATCTTGTGGTTGCACCAATTGGCCCATTCAATGAGACACAAAGTGAAGTCCTTAATTGTGCCAAGGCAAGACTTCCACAACCAAATGTGCAAAGCACCCACTACTCACTCCCTGCCTTCTTGCCTCAGCAAAACAATTTGCATTAACCCATGCCAAAAGACCACCCAGTCTTGGCACAACAGTTTTTAATCAAGTGATCTCACACCACAGTCAACCCGGCTTAGGCGCCCCGCCATAGTTGCTCAACAATGGCTTTTGACCACACATTTCATATTTATTAGTCAAGATTATTAGAGATGAAGCATGATACGTTGAACCACGTATTCTAAGCAAGGCTATAAAGACCTCTACGGTCCCCATGTTGGCAAATAACAAAGAACACCAACTAGATATCCTCCCTAAGGCTCACAAGGTAAACATGACAACATGATGGAGACAAGGTATAAAGGAGGCATAACAAACAAGTAGGCAAGTAACTACCGCCCAAACCATTTTCTTATAAACATAGCCATGCATGGTAAAGTAAAACCAAATACATTTGTGAAACTAGGTTCAAAATGATCAAAGGAGGTCTGTGGCTTGCCTTGGTCAAGCAAAGGAGAGCCTTCAAAGAAGAAGAGTCGGGTCCAAGATCTCTTCAAACTCGTGATCTACACGTTCAAAGAAAACCAAATAAGCGAAACCACACTAAGCCAAAGAACTTCAAAAGAACCAGAAAAGGAACTCAAACCAACACAGCCAAAAGGAAACCAAGAGGCTTAACACAGCCTCAAAGAGCTCCTGGGGAAGGTCTGGCGCCAGGAAGAACCGAGGAGAGGAGGCAGGAAAGGAAGAAATGAGCAAAAGGTTACAAAGGCCTACCCTCCCAGGCTATATATAGCCGGGGTTGGTAGTGTACACCACAAGGAAAACCTTGTGACGTGTTGGCAATCGGGACTACTTGGGCAGGGCTTGTCCAAAAAGAATTGAAATAAAGTACCTCAGATGGGACTGCATTTAATGTGACCCAACACCTATTAAATGCACCTGAGAGTTCGAGGCGTGAGCAATGATAACAAGGTGGAGAGGGACTGCAAGTGGGGCGATCAAAAGGGTGCACCATTGGTCAAAGAGGTGGCCCCCCAAGAAGGGTCATTCCCGCCAAAGACCACTGGGAGGTCTGGGACAGAGGTCCAGAACGCCAAAGGAGAGGTCTGACGGTCAAGATCTCAAGGGAGGACCTCAACGGTCCCGGATCAAAAGTCTTGAGGGAGGTCTTGACGAGTAGATCTCCAAAAGGGAGATCCAACGCCAAGATCTCAAAGGGGAGGACCTCAACGGTCCAGATCAAAAGTGCGGGGAGGTCTTGACGAGTAGATCTCCAAAAGGGAGATCCAACGGTCAAGATCTCAAAAGGGGAGGACCTCAACGGTCCAGATCAAAAGTGCGGGGAGGTCTTGACGAGTAGATCTCCAAAAGGGAGATCCAACGGTCAAGATCTCAAAAGGGGAGGACCTCAACGGTCCAGATCAAAAGTCTTGGGGAGGTCTTGTGAGTAGATCTCCAAAAGGAGATCCAACGGTCAAGATCTCAAAGGGAGGACCTCAGCGGTCCAGATCAAAAGTCTTGGGAGGTCTTGACGAGTAGATCTCCAAAAGGAGATCCAACGGTCAAGATCTCAAAGGGAGGACCTCAACGGTCCAGATCAAAAGTGAGGGAGGTCTTGACGAGTAGATCTCCAAAAGGAGATCCAACGGTCAAGATCTCAAAGGGAGGACCTCAGCGGTCGAGATCAAAAGTCTTGAGGAGGTCTGACCAACAGGATTTTGAGGATTAGGAGGGTGGTCTCTACAAAAGACCAAAGAAGGATAAAGGAGGTGGTCCTTGCAAAACTTGTGGGGAGGTCCTGGGGAACAAAGGAAAAAAGCAGCGGCAACGCCAACTGTTCGATTGGAATCCAAGGTCCTTAGACGAGGAAGGCAAAGCCTTAGCGATTCTGACCACAAGAGTCAAAGATGGTCCAAGCACTAGGGAGGTCTTGGGCCTTAAGGAGGTCGGAACCTTTGGATCCAACTAAGGGAGGACCTGGACGGCTAAGATCTCCCAAGAGGAGGTCCTAAAGGTCAGATCCTAACAAGGGGAGGTCTGAGCGGCTAGATCTCAACAAGGGGAGGTCTGAGTGGCTAGATCTCAACAAGGGGAGGTCTGAGCGGCTAGATCTCAACAAGGGAGGTCTCGAGCGGCTAGATCTCAACAAGGGGAGGTCTGAGGCTAGATCTCCACAAGGGGAGGTCTGAGCGGCTAGATCTCAAGGGGAGGTCTCGAGCGGCTAGATCTCAACAAGGGGAGGTGCGGCGGCTAGATCTCAACAAGGGAGGTCTGGCGGCTAGATCTCAACGAGGGGAGGTCAGTGGCTAGATCTCAACAAGGGGAGGTCTGAGCGGCTAGATCTCAACAAGGGGGTCTCGGCGGCTAGATCTCAACAAGGGAGGTCGGCTAGATCTCAACAAGGGGAGGTCTGAGCGGCTAGATCTCAACAAGGGAGGTCTGAGAGAGGTCTGGATCTCAAAGAGATTCAAACCAACAAAGGAAGTTAAGAGAGAGAGAGGAGGCAAACCCGGGGCACAGAGAGGATTCGAGAACCACAACCCGAGGGCGGCAAAGACACCACAGAGAGCCACAACCAAAGAAGGAACACCAACAACGACTTGGTTAAGGTTTGATTAATTCCAATTGAACTCTCAGATTTCAAAAATCTCGGGTTAAGCTTTGGATTCTCAATAAAGCCAAATGGTTACTTTTATTTTGAAAACTTGGCATGGACTTAAAAGAAAACAGGACGTTACAAACCTTCACCCCTTAAGGGAATCTCGACCCCTAGATTCAGTGAGCTAGGGAATAGGTGGGGAATTCCTTCTGAGGTCCTCTTCTCGTTCCCATGTTGCCTCGGCTTGAGTGGTTGCTCCATTGCACCTTGCACTGCCTTGGTGGTTTTGTTCTGGTAACTCTCTCGACACGCCCAAAATCTTGATAGGGTGCTCTCTGTAAGTGAGGTCTTCTTGGAGGTCCACTGACTTCTAAAGGCATTTGGTCCTCTGGCACTCATAAGCATTTCTTCAATCGGGAGACATGGAACACATTGTGGACTCGGCAAAGAAGTCGAGGAGGAGGTCCAACTTTTAGGCTACTTCACCCCTACGGGCAAGAATTGGAAAAGGCCCAATGAACCTTGGAGCAAGCTTTCCACTAACTCGAATCTGCTTTGCATACCCTTGAGAGGTGACACTTTGAGGTAGACTTGATCTCTGGGACAAAAGCTAGGTCTCGGCGCCTAACATCTGCGTAGCTCTTTTGCCGAGTTTGAGCGACTTTTAGCTTCTCCCTTATTGATCTCACTTGATCCTCGGCTTCTTTCGCGGTCCAAGACCAAGAACTTGGCCTTCACCCGATCGCTCGAAGACAAGGAGTCCTACACTTTCTCCCATAAATAGCTTCAAAAGGGGACATCTGGAGGCTCGCTTGGTAGCAAGTTATTGTGAGAAAATTCTGCATATGGTAACATCTTGTCCCAACTAGATTGTCTTTCTAGAGCACAAACTCTCGGCATGTCCTCAAGGACTTGGTTAACTCTCTCGGCTTTGGCCATCTGTTTGTGGGTGGTATCTTTGTCTTCGAATTAAGGTCTGTGCCCAAGGCATCATGTAGCTTTTGCCAAAACTTGGAGGTGAATTGGGATCCTCATGTCTGAGACTATCTTCTTTGGAACACCATGAAGGCACACAACCTTTGCCATGTAGATTTGGCTAGCTTGTCTCGGCATAAGTAGTCTTCACAGAATAAAGTGAGCCATTTTTGTTAATCTATCCACAATGACCCAAATAGAATCAAAACCGGCTTGGAGTGCGAGGTAAACCAATAATAAAATCCATGCCGCCTCTTCCCACTTCCACTCGGGTATGGGTAGGGGCACTAAAGTCCTCCAGTCTTTGGTGCCTTCGCTTAACTTTTGGCAAGTGTCACATTTGGCCACAAAATCTGCTATTTCTCTCTTCATTTTTGGCCACCAGTACAATTCCTTGATATCCTGGTACATTTTTGTAGCTCCTGGGTGTATAGAATACAAAGCTTCATGGGCTTCTTTAAGTATTACCTCTTTGAGCTCTGCGTTATTGGGCACACAGAGCCTTTTATCAAACCAAACTGCACCTAGATCATCTATAGAAAACCTTGCAGACTTCCCTTCTCTTATGTTGGTCTTGATTTCTTGGATGTTAGCATCTCCATCTTGGGTTGCCTTGATTTGTTTTTGCAACGTGGGTTGCACTTCAAGTGCTGCTAAGAATCCCTCTTCAACTAATTCAAGTCTAAGCTTCAGGAATTCTTCATACAAAGTAGGCTGGCTCTCCTTGATCATCAAAGTATTGACATAAACTTTTCTGCTCAAAGCATCTGCCACCACATTGGCCTTGCACAGGTGGTAATGGATTCCCACATTGTAGTCCTTAATAAGCTCAAGCCACCTTCTCTCGCCGCAAATTCAAATCGCTTGTGTAAAGATGTACTTTAGGCTTTTGTGGTCGATGTAAATTTCACACCTATTACCAATGAGGTAATGGCGCCAAATTTTTAAGGCATGAACCACAGCAGCCAACTCTAGGTCATGGGTAGGGTAGTTTACTTCATGGGGTTTCAACTGTCTTGAAGCATAAGCTACCACTTTTCTGTCTTGCATAAGAACACAGCCAAGACCTTGCTTGGACGCATCACAAAAGACTTCAAAATCCTTCCTGACATCTGGAAGAACCAAAACTGGGGCAGAGGTTAACTTTTCCTTAAGCTCTTGGAAGCTTCGATCACACTCTGAGGTCCAAAGGAACTTCTTTTCTTTCTTTAACAGCTGAGTGAGAGGTCTTGCACACTGGAAAAGCCTTCAATAAACCTTTCAGAGTAGCCGGCCATGCCAAGAAAACTCGACTTGAGGCCTTGCCCTAGGGGTTCCCAATTGAGCGCATCTTGAACCTTACTAGGTTGTGAGACTCCTTCTTTTGAAAAACATGCCCCAAAAGACCACTTCTTTTAGCCAAAACTCGCACTTACTAAATTTGGCAAAGAGTCGATGAGCTCTCAGCTTTTCCAAAACCGAAAAGAGGTGGCTTGCATGTTCCTCTTCACTCTTGGAATACACTAGAATGTCGTCAATAAATACAATGACAAACTTGTCTAGGTACTCCATGAACACTCGGTTCATCAAATTCATGAAGTAGGCAGGGGCGTTGGTCAGCCCAAAAGACATGATAGTGAATTCAAATAACCCATACCTAGTTGAAAAAGCTGTCTTAGGGATGTCTTCCTTGCGAATCTTGAGTTGGTGATATCCTGTTCTCAAATCTATCTTGGAAAAACACAGCTGACTCCTTCAATTGATCAAATAAATCATCAATTCTTGGCAAAGGATACTTGTTCTTGATGGTGACATCATTGAGAGCTCTGTAGTCCACACACATCCTTTGAGTGCCATCCTTTAGGCACAAAATCACTGGGCTCCCAAGGTGAGGAGCTAGGTCTAATAAAACCCTTGCTCTGCAAGTTTTCCAACTTTTTCAACTCCACATGATCATCAACATGCAATCTGTAGGGCCTTTTGGAGATGGGGAGGTCCACAGGACAAGGTTTATGACAAACTCAAGGTCTCTGTGCTGGGGCATTCTGGGAGCTCATCAGGAACACATCCACAAATTCTTTAACAACAGGACATCCTCCAAAACTTGAACTTGAGCACTACAAGATAGGGCTCCTTGAGCTTCTCTGAAGTGGCGAAAACTTCACAAAGTGGCACCACTAGGGCTGGTCAAAGAGATACTTTTGCCACTACAATCCAACATGGCATGATAGTTAGCTAGCCGGTCCATGCCCAAAATCACATCTAGGGACTGGTGTCCAAAAGGATAAGGTTGGCTAGAAATTCTACTCCTTCTATGACCATTTTCACTTGTGGACAACCCCGGTTCGTGCTTAGTTCTCGAGCGGGATTGAACCAACAAGGTAGATTTAAGAGCAACAACTTCAAACCGGTGCTTTGCGGCAAAACTCCGAGAAATAAACGAATGGGAAGCTCCGAGTCAAACAAAAGCTGCAAACTGGATTGAATTTACTAGGAACATACCTAGTACCACATCCGAGGAGGTCTCGAGCTTCTTCCATTGCCACATGGTTCACACGGCCCCTTCCAAAAGTGCAGGGACGTCTGGCTTGAGGAGTCCTACGGCCTGAGGGGTCTTGGCCGAGGGAGGTCCTGAAGTGGAGGTCTTGGTGGCTGGCTCTGACTTCAGTGGGCATTGATTGGCAAAATGCCCCACTTGATGACACTTGAAACAGTGATCCCGCAGCTAGTGGAGGTTCTTGGGGTTGACTTGGTGCTACCAAAGGATCTTGTTGGCCGAGCAGGGACAGATGGGCGGGAGGTCTTGACAGAGGTCCCGGAGGTCAGGAGGTCCTTGGCGCTTGGGTTGGTACTGCACAAAAGCTTTGTGGCGCTGGGGAGGTCTCTGTTGAGCACTGGAGGGTGGCACCTTCCTCTTAAAAGACTCAGAAAGTTCTCTTCGGGATTCCTCAATGAGCATTGCCTTGTTTACCATATGCTGGAAATCAGGATAATCGTTGCCCACAACTTGAACTTTTAAACTGGGATGGAGGCCTCGCTTAAAGCGCTTCTGCCGTGCATCATCCGTAGCCACATCTTCGCGAGCATAACGTGACAATTGAGTGAACTTAGTAAGATACTCACTTCTTGACATCTTTGCCTTGCTTGAGCTCTCTAAACTCTTCCTTTTTCATCTCTACCTTCCCATCAGGGACATGGGAGTGGCGAAGTCTGCAGAGAACTCTGCCCAAGAGATCCTCTGGGGTCAAGATGTGAGGCACAAAATGTGTCCCACCACTCACCGCAGTCCTTCCGGTTGATGTGAGGCAAACAAAACCTTCTCCTCGTCTTCACAATGAGCAATATCCAGCTTCTTCTCTGTTGATCTCAGCCAATCATCGGCATCTAAGGGCTCGGGAGAGCTGGAAAAAGTAGCTGGGCGTGTCTTCATGAACTCTGACAGCCTTGATTGATGGTGAGCTGGAGGTGGAGGTGGTGGTCCGCTTTGCTGACAGCCTGACTATTCTGACTCATCATGGCAAGTAAAGCATTGGTGGTCGGCTTTGTTAGCCATAATCTGGTTCATATTCTGCATCATGGAGCTCATCATTTGGGCTTGTGCCGACATAAACTGCCCAAAACCCGGGTCTGTTGCTGCCACTGGAGGAGGTGGAGGTGGAGGCAACTGTTCTTGAGGTTCACCCTGACTTGTGGACTGCCGAGTCTGCACCATCTGGACAAAACCCTAAAGGTTTAATAGGTAAGAAGGAAAGCATGGTAGATAAGAGGGAACCGAGAAAAAGATAGAGCACCTATTAGGGGTGACTTGGTTAACCCAAGAGAGAACCAAAAAGGCCAGGAGGCCAAAAGAGGCAACAAAAGCTTCAAAACAGAGGTCTTCAAGACCCAAGCTGAGCGAGACTCAGAATAGGACCACTAATCCTAACCTTTCTACAGTCGGCCCTATTGAAGTTATAAAGGCAAGGAGGTCAAATTAGATTCAAAATCAAGGTTCCAGCAGAGATAAGATAATGGAACCAAGGAGGAGTTAAGATGAGAGTAGAACAGACAAGAAAAGATTTTAAGCAAGATAAGGGCAAGATAGAACCAAAGACAAGGAAAGAACTATCAAACAAATTTGAAGTTGACTTGCTTTAGAAAATAACTTTTGAATAAAAACTAAATCGACCTTTCTACCCACGGCCACGCCCCTACAAACCGACCTAGGCTCGATACCAACCTGTGACGACCCACCCCGTGATGCACCAAAGGAGGTCCGGGAGGACCATTTTTTTTTTGCATTGCGAAACCACCACGGAGGGATGTGGTAGCACCGCATGGAGCTTTACCGAGGAGGTCTACCAGGACCTCCCAGGAGGTCTTGCGGACCTCCTGGAGGTCTTGGTCCGCCGCTGACCTCCCAGGAGGTCTTGAGGACCTCCCGAGGCCTTGGCCACCACCCGCTCAGTAGCACCCGGGCACATCACTGGGAGAGGTCGGCAGACCTCCAGGCTAAGTCCGTAGGACCTCCTGGTGGTCCTGCCCCTGTGCATCCGAGCTAGTCCCAGGACAATAGCGCTAGCTCGCACAAGAACACAAGCCAATACCACAACCACGAGGTCAAACAAAAAGGGAGCAGACAAAATAAACCTTATATAAAAAGGACCTTATGGTCAAGCTTGTTAACAAGAGGTCTGCCACTGAGGGCTTACAAAACCAACGAAGACTTACAACTGGCAACAAGGAGCTCTAGGGCTCAACCACCAAAATACGCAAAAGCCATCCAACAAGCACCACAGGCTGTCGGGTGGAGGGCGTCCTAGGTAGCTTAGTTGTCGAAGAACTCCTCCTCGAAGAGGTCTGCCGCCTCGCACTTGATCATCCTCAGACTGCTTTGACATAGGGCTTAAGCCATGAGTACTTGGAATGTACTCAGCAAGTCACAGAGAGCAAAGATGCAATAGTATTCATGCAAGGACTTACCAATGGAGAGCTGTATGGTTAGTTTGCACAAAGCCAAGTTTGACAGTAATAACAAAAATAGATTGAAAAGCAGCAGGGTAAAACCATAATACATAATACTTTTGATGTTTAAAAAAAAAAGTGGAGCGAGCACCAACTCACAGCCACAACCAAAAATGGGGGAGGTCTGGTCACACCAGTGGCCAGGTCCTCACCCAAAACCCACTCCAGAACACCCATTCCAGAGGTCCAAACCAACCCCTGGACCACTACCCGAGCCAACCTTGACCCCTCGGGAGCCGGCCAAGGTCTCTTCGAGGCAAAGCCAAAGCATCTCGCGGAAGTGTCCAGTGGCACAAGCTTTTGAAATAGCTACCCCTTGCACCATTTCACTGAGCATGTCCATGACCAAGGACTTGGCTATTCAATAGATCTTTTACTCTCTGAGGTGTACAACTTTACCCACAATCCACGATCTCTCTAGCGGATGGGTTCCGGCCACCCTTGCTCACTTCCTAAGGTGAGCAGTCTAGAGAGCGCTGACAAGGCCTTTACAAAGCTTTGAACCGACTAGGGCTGCCCGCTAAGGTTTCGTAATCCCCTCTAGTGGTCTAGAAATCCCACGGGGTTATGGGGTGCCCCTCTTGCCCAACTAATCACACGCTCAACCATAACAGCCCCAAGCCATCTCATTGCTAATTATTCAGCCCTGCACCATTCCCATAAAATGATCTTGTGGTTGCACCAATTGGCCAGTTCAATGAGACACAAAGTGAAGTCCTTAATTGTGCCAAGGCAAGACTTCCACAACCAAATGTGCAAAGCACCCACTACTCACTCCCCGCCTTCTTGCCTCAAAGCAAAACAATTTGTATTAACCCATGCCAAAAGACCACCCAGTCTTGGCACTGTGATTTTAATCAAGTGATCTCACACCACGATCCAACCCAAATTTTAGGCGCCCCGCCATAGTCAAGCCAACAATGGCTTTTGACCACACATTTCATATTTATTAGTCAAGATTATTAGAGATGAAGCATGATACGTTCGAACCACGTATTCTAAGCAAGGCTATAAAGACCTACGGTCCCCCATGTTGGCAAATAACAAAGAACACCAACTAGATATCCTCCCTAAGGCTCACAAGGTTAACATGACAACATGATGGAGACAAGGTATAAAGGAGGCATAACAGCAAGTAGGCAAGTAACTACCGCCCAAACCATTTTCTTATAAACATAGCCATGCATGGTAAAGTAAAACCGAAATACATTTGTGAAACTAGGTTCAAAATGATCAAAGGGAGGTCTGTGGCTTGCCTTGGTCAAGCAGTGGAGAGCCTTCAGCAGCAAGAGCCGGTCCAAGATCTCTTCAAACTCGTGATCTACACGTTAGCAAGAAAACCAAATATGCGAAACCACACTAAGCCAAAGAACTTCAAAAGAACGAAAAGGAACTCAAACCAACACACCAAAAGGAAACCAAGAGGCTTAACACGACCTCAAAGAGCTCTGAGGAAGGTCTCGCGCGGGGAAGAACCAAGGAGAGGAGGTAGGAAAGGAAGAAATGAGCAAAGGTTACAAGGTTTCGCCCTCCCAGGCTATATATAGCCGGGGTTGGTAGTGTACACCACAAGGAAAACCTTGTGACGTGTTGGCAATCGGGACTACTTGGGCAGGGCTTGTCCAAAAAGAATTGAAATAAAGTACCTCAGATGGGACTGCATTTAATGTGACCCGATACCTATTAAATGCGCACAGAGTTCTGAGGCAGGAGCAATGATAACAAGGTGGAGAGGGACTAGCAAGTGGGGCCAGTCAAAAGGGTGCACCACTGGTCAAAGAGGTGGCCCCACCGCAAGGGTCATTCCCGCCAAAGACCACTTGGGAGGTCCTGGACAGGAGGTCCAGAACGCTCAAAGGGAGAGGTCCTGACGGTCAAGATCTCAAAGGGGAGGACCTCAACGGTCCAGATCAAAAGTGCGGGGAGGTCTTGACGAGTAGATCTCCAAAAGGGAGATCCAACGGTCAAGATCTCAAAAGGGGAGGACCTCAACGGTCCAGATCAAAGTCTTGGGGAGGTCTTGACGAGTAGATCTCCAAAGGGAGATCAACGGTCAAGATCTCAAAGGGAGGACCTCAACGGTCCAGATCAAAAGTCTTGGGAGGTCTTGACGAGTAGATCTCCAAAAGGGAGATCCAACGGTCAAGATCTCAAAGGGAGGACCTCAGCGGTCGAGATCAAAAGTCTTGGGAGGTCTTGACGAGTAGATCTCCAAAAGGGAGATCCAACGGTCAAGATCTCAAAAGGGGAGGACCTCAACGGTCCAGATCAAAAGTGCGGGGAGGTCTTGACGAGTAGATCTCCAAAAGGGAGATCCAACGGTCAAGATCTCAAAAGGGGTGGACCTCAACGGTCCGAGATCAAAAATCTTGGGAGGTCCCACCAATGAGGATTTTGAGGATTAGGAGGGTGGTCTCTACAAAAGACCAGCAAGGATAAAGGAGGTGGTCCTTGCAAAACAGCCAGGGGGAGGTCTTGGGGAACAAAGGAAAACGCGCGGCAACGCCGAACCGTTCGATTGGAATCGGGCGGTCCTTAGACGAGGAAGGCAAAGCCTTAGCGATTCTGACCACAAGAGTCAAAGATGGTCCAAGCACTAGGGAGGTCTTGGGCCTAAGGAGGTCGGAACCTTTGGATCCAACTAAGGGAGGACACAGACGGCTAAGATCTCCGAGAGGAGGTCCTAAAGGCCGATCCTAACAAGGGAGGTGCGAGCGGCTAGATCTCAACAAGGGAGGTCTCGAGCGGCTAGATCTCAACAAGGGGAGGTCTGAGCGGCTAGATCTCAACAAGGGAGGTCTGAGCGGCTAGATCTCCACAAGGGGAGGTGCGGCTAGATCTCAACAAGGGGAGGTGCGAGTGGCTAGATCTCAACAAGGGAGGTGCGGCTAGATCTCAACAAGGGGAGGTCTGAGCGGCTAGATCTCAACAAGGGAGGTCTGAAAGGCTATATCTCAACAAGGGAGGTCTCGAGCGGCTAGATCTCAACAAGGGAGGTCTGAGCGGCTAGATCTCAACAAGGGAGGTCAGTGGTGGATCTCAACAAGGGGAGAATGAGCGGCTAGATCTCAACAAGGGGAGGTTTGGCGGCTAGATCTCAACAAGGGGAGGTTGCGAGAGGTGCGGATCTCAAGAGATTCAAACCAACAAAGGAAGTTAAGAGAGAGAGAGGAGGGAAACCAGGGGCACACAGAGACGCTTGAGAACCACAACCCAGGGCGGCAAAGACACCACAGAGAGCCACAACCAAAGAAGGAACACCAACAACGACTTGGTTAAGGTTTGATTAATTCCAATTGAACTCTCCAGATTTCAAAAATCTCAGTGTTAAGCTTTGGATTCTCAATAAAGCCAAATGGTTACTTTTATTTTGAAAACTTGGCAAGGATTTAAAAGAAAGCGAGACGTTACATGGTGCGCCAGTGGAGATGACGGGCGGTGGCTCAAGGCGAAGGGGCCGAAGGCACTGGCGCGGCGGGGAAGGGCGGCCTTAGCTCCCACAGTGGTGGCGGATTGGCGGCTCAAGGCGAAGCGGCGGGCGCCATGCGGTGGCGCGGAGATGTCACAAGGCGAGTGGGGCTGCGTGCGTGAGCTGCAGAGGCGCGGATCGCGGGCTGCAGAGGCTGCCATGTGCCGGTGGAGCCGTGAAGGTGTGTGGAACCGATGGAAGAAACAGCGGCAGAGGCGGCTGCGGCTCCAGCGGCGGCGTCGGCTTTCCCTGAGCGGCGGCGGCCTGAGAAGAAAACCGATCTGCTATCTTTTTTGTGTGTGTCTGCTGTTTGCCCTCTGTATGCTTGTGATTGTATGAATTACCGAAGGACAAAGGAAAACAGGGGAGGTGCGGCTCCCAGGCTGATGAACCCTAATGCCCAAGCGACAGCGTGCCCTAGTCGATTTGCAAGACAATCTAAAGTAGAACAATCTAGACAGGAAACCAGCACAAAGACTCGACGATGGAACGAAATTTCAACAACGCAAACTAAACGAAAAAAATGCAAAGGCACAAATTGGTTTGGATGATGAACTAAACCTGATTTTTTTTAATTTTGGCTATTTGGACTATAGGAAAAAAATTTCACATCGATGAACTGTAGCTCTGATACCACCTGATGAACCCTAAGGGTCGATTTGTTGGCCCGATCTTTCGATGAGAAATGATAAGTCCGGTAGGCATCACTCAACTCTGACGATCCTGGCTACGAACACGCAAGGCTCGAAACCACGCAATCACTGAACTGACTGACAAGTCGTTATCAACCGTGCACGAATACCCGGTTGACCTGACCACGAAGGTCGATTCCTGCATACACCAAAGAAGCATGCAAGAATAAGATAAAGCAATCTAAAATTGTAAATAAAGATTGAAGTATTGAATTGGGATTTTGATAGCGGTATTATGGTTGGTCTAGTCGACACAAGCCAATACACGAAGTTGCAGCAATGCTAACTTTTAACTCAACAAAATCCAAGAAAAACTAGAGGGGGTGCGGCCTCCTTAAATAGGGAATGAGGAGCCACAAATCTAAAGGAACTAGCGGGGTGGTACTAAAGGTCGCGGGTACTGTTCATGTGATGGGCCAAGTTCAGTACAATTACAAAGCCCAGGTTGGCCCAAACAAGTGATATGATGCCTTCTTTTGATGATTGCGATTAGTTTAGAAGGAATTTAGAGGTTAGGCTTGATCTGTTGGAAAGAGGCCAAAATAAGCTTTCCATCAAGTACTCGTGGACCTCCAACGGACTCCGTATGTGAAAGTTACGCCTGTTTTAAGTTGGTGCTGTCAGGCAGATTCTAGAGGACGAACTGGATTCCAAAACTTATGCAGCATGAACTTGGCACGTGGAGTAGCGGTCGTATCTGGCGGGTTGATGTCCTCATTAGTGGGAAGGCAGGTGAGCGGTCAAAACGAGGTCGGGGCGGTGAGCTGATGGCACGGGTAGTGGTGGCGTGGCCCGCGAGGCACCAGTGCGACGATGCGGTGAAGGCAGGCGGCGGCAGCAGCATGGGTTCATGCGGCACCAACGAAGCGACGATGTGAGGAGGAGGGCAGCAGCACACACACGGGCCGCACGGAGGCGTGGGGAAGCCGAACGGGTGGTTAGGGCAGCTCGAGAGCGGCTGAGGCGGTCCGACAGTGGCGACCGGAAGCGGAGGAGAGGAGGTGTAAGCGGCGGCATGTCTCAGCAACGGGGAAGGTGAAGGGAGGAGGGGAACCACATCCTTGGGGCTTGAGGCACGCGGTGACGGGGCCGGTGCAGCGAGGACGCTCACCGGGGCGGAGAACGGTGGCGAGGCGGTGCGATCGTCAATGTGAGTACGGCTTCGGCTCCGGCTTGCTCGATGATGAAGAAGAGAAAGGGTGGGAGGGCAAGAAGGGAGGAGTTCGGGGATCTCATAGCCCGAGTAAGGAGGGGAGATGGTCGTTGGAGGGTGCGTGTGGGTCGCTTGGTCCCGAGGGTAGCAGACGTGGGCAACTCTGTGTGGACGCGACGAGGCGGAGGCAGGTGGGAGCAGGGGTGTGGTGTCACGGAGCGGCATGGGGCACGTCCAGAGAGAAGCAAGTGGCGTCGCAGAGAGCAAGAGGCGGTTGGGATTACGAGGTGGTGGCATGCGGCCTCATGGCTGGCGTCGGCGCCAGCCGGGAGAAGAAAGGGGCAAGGGGAGGAGTGACCAGCGGTGGCGACTTTAGTGGCTGAAGTAGGTGGCCGACGTGACGCAGCAGGGGGGTGCTGCAGGTGGGCACGAGGGTGACGGGGAGCAGTGTCACTAGGCATGGAGTGCGCGGGGCGGCTCGGCTAGCTTGGCTAGGGAAGAAGAAGGAAGGGGGATGGGAGCTAGGCCAAGGTTGGTTGAAAGAAGAGAGCAGGCCGACTGAGTTGGGCCTGAAGGAGTGGGCCGAAGGGAGGGAATGGCCGGGTGGGCCAGAAGGGGAAAGATGGGCTGGGCCCAAGAAGAAGGAAAGGCCAAGCTGAAAGGGGCATTCAAATTCAAAAAGGTAACCTCGAATCCGAATTTTGAATTCCAGGATTGCAAGGAGAGGTTTGAAACACAAACCCGAGCTTAGAGGAAGCTAGGAGATTTTGAAAATAATAAACTAATTTGAATTAAGGTTTGAAAACCGAAACCAAATATAAATACTATTTGTCGTTTGAAAATGGGAATGTTACAGACATCGAGGCAACTATTTTATTATTTCCCATTTAGAGGGGAGAGAGAAAGCATGTGAACTGTCTATTTTGCCCTTTCTCTTCTTTCTCCTTCTGCACTCTACCATACACCTCCAGATTCCCCGGGATTCCAAAACAGCTCCACCCCAAACCCGCTAACCGAATGGGAATATGGGATCCCCAGCCACCATAGAAGACTCACTGCTGGTGGGCCCCACCCTCTGAACGAGCCAAACCAAAATCCAATCCCATGCCTCCCAGATTCCCCTGCTTCTCTTCACAAAATAAAGCCACACCTATTTGCCATTTTTTAATCATCATCTGCTGCACTGCGCACGGCGATCTCCTATATATCCGACGCCACCGTTCGCCCCCATCCTCCCACGGCACATCTTCTGGCCCTCTCCTTCATGTCCTTTTCTAAGTAGAATAAATTTTAGGGGTGTTTGTTGCTAGCTAGGGGGGAGATGTCGACGTGCACGGTGGACCTGGCGCCGTTGTTGGGGCTGACGGTGAACACGACAGAGTACCTGTGCAACCAGTTCGCGGACACCACGTCAGCGGTGAACATGATGTACCTTCTCTTCTCAGTGTACCTCGTATTCGCCATGTAACTCGGCTTCGCCATGCTCTGCGCGGGGTTAGTTCGGGCCAAGAACACCATGAACATGATGCTCATTCAGTTCGTCCTTTATCAGTCTTTGTCAGTGCTAACTCAGGTTTGATGTCCATATCAACCAAGTCAGGCCATGCGTTGATACCATCCTTTGTTTTGTCATGAATGTTTAGTAAGAGACCAATCAAGCTGTCACATACATTCTTCTCTATGTGCATGACGTCGATGCAATGGCGAACTTCTAGGTGCTCCCAATAAGGTAGGTCCCAAAATATTAATCTCTTTTTCCAGATGTTCTTCTCACGGGTCCTCGATTTACGTCCCTTTCTAAGCACAACATCTAAATCATTAACCATATCATAGACCTCTTCTCCGCTTAAATGCTTTGGAGCCGAACTGTCCTCCTTCTCTCCATCGAATTGTTTCTTCATCCTGCGGTATGGGTGAGCCCTCCGAAGGAACCTATGGTGACTCATGTACACGGTTTTGCATGAGTGCTTCAGCCACACACTCTCAGTATCATCTAAGCAGTGAGTACAAGCTTTTGGCCCCTTTTGTACTCTGGCCCAACAGGTTAGCAAGGGCAGGATAATCATTTATGGTGCATAACAACAAGGAGCATAAATTGAAGTTTTCTTGTTTGTACACATCCCATACTTGTACCCCTTCAATCCACAACATTTTTAGATCTTCCATCAATACTGCTAGGTACACATCAATATCATTCCCAGGTTGCTTCGGCCCTTGGATAAGTATCTACAGTAAAATATACTTTCGCTACATACATAACCAATGAGGAAGGTTGTAGATACAGAGAGTCATGGGCCAAGTGCTATGTCGGCTGTTCATGTTACTGAAAGGATTCATTCCATCTATACTCAATCCAAACCTTATATTCCTCGGTTCCGCACCAAAATCTGCAAACCTCCTATCAATGTTTCTCCACTGGGCGGAATCAGTAGGGTGTCTTAGCTTTCCGTCATTCTTACGCTCCTCCGAGTGCCAGCAGTTTTGCATCCTTTAGGTTTGTAAAAAACCACTTCAAATGGAGAATTACAGGAAGATACCATGCCACATTAGCAGGAGGTCCTTTCTTCACCTCGATTCTCTCGTCGTCATCTAATTGATTCTTATGCTTGTATCGGGATATGTTGCACAACGGACATACATGCATGTTTGCATACTCGTTACGGTGGAGGATACAATCGTTCGAACATGCATGTATTCTTTCTACTTCCATTCCCAATGGACAAAGAACCTTCTTGGCTTTGTAGGTGTTTTTGGGCAACTCGTTTCCCTCTGGAAGCATGTTCGCTAAGAGACCTAACAGCGTCGTAAAACTCTTGTCAGACCAACCGTTGCTGGCCTTCAATTTCAGTAGTTCAAGTACGGATGACAACCTTGTGTATTCCAGCTTGCAGCCTAGGAACAAAGGTTTCTCCGAGTCCTCCATCAAACCCCAGAATTTAACATACTCCCTCTCATCACAGTTCTCTTATACATCGTGAAGCATCTGATCTAGATTGTCAACGTGCAGCCTATCCGAATTGGAACCACCATCGACATCATCCGGTGGCATATCATTGACTTCGTCGGCGATGTCATTATTACTACCTTCCTATATAATATGCTCTTCACCGTGACTGGTCCAATGTGTATAGCCCTTTTTGAAACCCCTTAGAATCAAGTGTGCTTCGATCTGCGCTCAGTTCCTAAACATCTTCAGATTCTCGCAGTCAATGCATGGACAGTACATATATTCCACCCCTTATTCAACATATCCTCCTCGGCAGCTCTTGTGAAAGCAGACACGCTATTAATGTACTCTTCACTCACACGATTGCGGTAACATCCCAAATTTCGCCTTTTAGCAAAATAAAACTTAAATTATTTTCCTTGGATTTTCTGGACTTTTTAAAGCTTTTCTTTAATTATTTTAAAGCCAAAACAAATTTATTTGAAAAAAACTATTACCAAGATTAAGTTGGAAATATTTTATTTAAGTCCAGAATGTCTTTGAGAATTTCTGTGAATTTTCTCATAATTTTTAGATTTTATTTGCTATTTTCTAAAGCCTATTTGATTTATCAGGATTATTTAAATTGTTAAACCTTTTAAAAATCTCTGCACAGTGTTTGGGCCGAATCTTAGCCAGCCCAAACTAACTTCCGCGCATGCACGGCCCGATCGCCCGCACAACCCGTTCCAACCGTTGGATCATCAATGAACGGTCAGATCTCAATGTATCTTTCGGAAGTCCGAACGTCCCACTCATTTCCAACTGTCGGATCCAGATCAAACGGCCATAAAACCACCTGTCACTTTACTGCTCCCTTTCTTTCGCTGACAAGTGGGACCACTGTGTACAGTGCCTTCGTTCCCGCTCTTTCTTCTACCTCGTGCCGCCGCCATTGTCGTTCTTCGCCGAGCTCTTAATCTCGTTCGTTACTCCCCCTTCTCGCGCGCATTTGATGCCATTAAACCCCACGATCTCTGACTCACTCAAGGCATATGTTTCTTCCTCCCTTAAACCCTCTTAATTCCCTTTTTACCTTGCCGCCGCGCTGGCATAAAACGGCCGCACACGTCCCCGACGGTTCAGCCTCGTTCTCACCCTGTAAAAGGGGGCATCACCTTCGCGTTCATCCCTGCAACTCATTCCCCCAGATCCTTGCCCTTCTACCCCTCTCTATCCGGCAGAATCGAAGCTTGAAGCCACCGAAGCCCTAGCTGCTCCACCGCTAAATTCGCCGCCGTCGCTGACGCTCCGCCGCCCCCGACCACACCATCGGGTTCGCCATCGCGTGGGCCACCTGGTACGCGCACTCGTTTGCCTCGAAGACCCCTGGAGCCCCTTCTTCGTTGATGACCCCGCGCCTCCAACAACCAAAACGCCGCGCCCCTCCGCTCCAAGGTAGTGTACCAAGTTCCTCATTGTCCTCTCTCTCTTTTGCGCCCACTCCCGCACCTCGCCGTGGCGTGTAACGCCGGCAAGGCCATCATCGGAGCTCCGCCGCTGTCGGGCTCGCGTGGCAAGGCCACGTTAGTGCCACGTGCGCACTTTCCGCTGAGTCAGCACCAGCGTGGCGCCACGTCAGCTCATGCGCAGCGTATCACCCCCCTTGTGCACTATTTCGTAGGCTGGGTTCACCGTGGACCTTTGACCGATCATGGACTCAGTCCATTGACCAGCGGGCCCACATGTCATAGACTGGTTTGCGGCTACTGTGCAATGCTAACATCATAATTAGAATTTTATTTAGAAAAATAATTGAGGAAATTCTAGAAAATCTGGTTTTAGGGTTTAATTTAATTTTAGAACTTCCAGGAGCTCGTATTTCTTCATACTAACTCCGATTTAGGTGATTCAAATTTCTAAATTTATATAAAATCATAAAATAGATATCTAAATTAAAATTATTTCATTTGGAGTTCATTTGAAGTTCATTTGAATTTTATTTGAATTTGGTGATTTTCACGTATAGATTTAATTTAATCAGGAGAACCGTAATTAATCAACGACTGACTTTTGAGCAAGGCAAGTTACATTCTTTGATCATGTTTGAATCCCATTATTTAAAATTTATTAAATTCTATTTTTAAATTATGTATCGCTTGCTTATTTAAATTCAATTATTCAAATACCTATTTTAAATTCATAGTTATACCTAAAATTCTTTGTATGGCCAATTTTGATGTTGAACTAAATATCTTGTCACCTTAGATAAAACCTGGTTGATACATTAGTATGAACTACGATCATTTGAAAATGTTATGCCATGTGATGCTTAGACTAAAATGTTTAATTTGGGGAATTTAGCCAATGATTCAATTCTTATTTAAAAATAAGCATGGTATTGTTTTACCATGGACTCTTTTGTAAATGATTTTGAAAATAAAAATAAAATCAAAGGTGGTTTAAACTTGGGCAAAATGGATGTCAGGGTGATGCAGGTTTATGCACAGGATTGAATCATTTTATTGATCAAGTCCAGGGTTTTTGGTATGTTGCCCAAGTTGGTTAAGGACCGGCCTGAGAGCCGCTTTTGCTAAACTCTAGCGTACTATCACATATCCTGTGTGGGCAGGACTAGGCTTAATAATTTGCAATACTCTACTGTTATTTATGCCATGTGTTGTGTGGGTGTTGGTTAGACAGTATTCTCACCTGGCGCAAGAGGGGGCTTTCGGAAGATGGTCAGTCCAATGGAAGTGAAACCTTAGCGGGTATAAATACTTTAGGGTAGAGCATTGTAACAGCCTTGTCATAATTGCTTAGTCGCACGCCTTCGGAAGTGTGTGTTGGCCGACATCAAAAGCAAATTATCTCTTGTGGGTAAAGTTGTACAACCTCTGCAGAGTGTAAAACTATTCGAATAGCCGTGTCCACGGTCATGAACATGTTTAGCATTTGCCACTCAAAGTTAGACTTTGGTTTTGATTTTAAAATGGATTTGACACAAATGGTTTATCAAATTGGGAAATTAGGCAGTTAGCCATGTGATAGGTTATGGAGGTTATCCTACTATAAAAATTGAGAATTTATAAAATAAATTTTAGCTATAGAATAACTGCTTTGGAACTTAGTATAAATATTTGAAAGAAACATGGCTTTATGCAAAATCAACCCTACAAGCCTTCCTTTGAAATCCTTGCATGCATTAAATTCTGTTATTTGGATGTAACTTGCGAGCACGGAAGTTGTGCTCATCCTTGCTTATTGCAATTAATCTCAGAGGAGGAGTACTTCGTGGACGAGGAGGACTTGGCTGGCTATTAGGTCGCCCCTGACGATTGCCTCGTGGGCGATCGCTTGGCCTACTACTACCTTTTGCTTTCCGTTGTAATTTTCTTCAGGCCAAGTTCCCTTTTGTAATAAATACTCTGATATTATTAATAAAATGTGTGATGTGGACTTGTTACCATATTTGTAAGACTGTGTTCACTAGCTATTCCTGGACTAATGATGTAAGCACAGAGAATCCGAGATCCTTCAGTCCTGGGTTCGACAGTTGCCAGCGTACATCCAACTTCGGTCCATCTACGCAACACATATAACAATTTGGTGTTAAATATTGAATTAATTAATTAATTAGTATACTATAGATACAACTTTTGATATGTCATTTGAAATATGTATTTCTAATGAACTAAAAAAACAGCAATGCACCCTAGGGTCAGGTTGTTCATCACAAACACATTATAGATAGCCCATGCCCAACTTCAGATGGCAAGAAGCTAACACTTGCAAAATAATACAAAAAGCTAGACTAAACCATCTTCAATTCTCTCTTTACCGATCTAAACCATCTTCAATTCTCTCTTTACCAAGCTAGATCTAGAATATAATGCAAGGAACAAATTACGTGCTAACCATCGATAGTTAAGAACAAATTACCAAATCCGTGGTCTCCTTTCACCAAATCACCTCAAAGCCCCACCTCCAGTAGCACCAGCGTGAACAGAGCTGTAATTTAAGATAGCTCGATATGTGAGGGTCGGGTCTACAATAAATGAGTGATATTTGGTAATATCACAGATGGTTCTTGTTCAGAACCGTCTGTGATACTTTATAGACGGTTTTCAGCATGAACCATCTATGATATTACCTCATCACAGACGGTTTTTAGCGCAGAAAGTAACACAGATGGCCGCTAAACCAAAACCGTCTGTGATTGTTGTGATGACCCCTAGTATTGAATCGGTTTCAAGTTAAAAGGATTATACCCGAGGTATAATTTTTAACAGAAAACAAACTCAATGCCAGGTTCCTAGATATGTATCTCACATTAGTTCCCAAGATCAAGACTAATGTGCACATATCCTTTACAACATTGTACACAGTCATACAAGGCATACAACATATATATAACAAAACTTTACAAGACTGGTTCGATACAATAGAAGCAAACGAACAGTAGTCACTAATAGAAGTTTTTGCAGCGGAAAAAAACTATAAACAGCAAAAGAACCACCAACTGTGCCCATCATCCCAAAGGCAACTGAGTGGAGGTAGAAACAGCGTCACTCATTAGCGTCGCCCTGATCGGTGCTAACGGGTAGTTCGTAAACATAACCGTCCTCACCTGCAACAAGTAGTTAAAGCAGCTGAGTACAAAAGGTACTCGCAAGACTTACACAAAACTACTAAAAGAAGTGTTTAGTAGAGCCTATCCAATGGATTAGAATTTGTACATGCTTAGGGCTGATCAACAGGAAAGGCTGTAGTGGCATTAGTTTTACATAAAGCAACAAGTTTTTACTTCTACACTTACAAATTTTTATTCAGGCAATTTTATAAACAAGTTTGGACTAAAACAACAAGTAATAGAGAATTTTAACAGAACACAAAGCAAATCAAAGTGGCTATCCACTTTGATGAAATAACAAACATGCATGAACAACCATGTTCATGCCGAACCAAGTACCCACATCAAAAGCATTTCAAAGTCTATACTAAGCTGTCAATCAAAACAAGTGTTGTCTGTAACTGTGGACACGGCTATTCGAATAGTTTTAAACTCTGCAGAGGTGTACATCTTTACCCACACGACTTGGTCTGCCCGTAAGCCCCCGGGAGAGTAGCACACTACCTTAGGTATGCCGGCCGGGTAAACCGAGACTCAGTATTTTTTAGCAAGAAAACCCCATTTAGCTAGACCACCCATGCAAGTTGAATCCCAACTTAGTACACTTGCATATAGCAAGTGCTAAGTGGGCATGCACGTTGTGTCGGAGGGGCCAGTGTGAGGTAGTTAGTGATGAACTACGAAGGTTATGATTTGGCCCGATCTTTCAATGAGAAGATAAATTCGGTAGTAGTCGCTCAACTCTGACGATCCTGGCTACGAACTCGCAAGGCCCGAAACCATGCAATCGCTGAACTGCTCGACAAGTCGTTATCAACCGTGCATGAATACCCGGATGACCTGATCACAAAGATCAATTCCTGCATACACCGAAGAAGCATGCAAGAACGAGATAAATAGCAATCTGAAATTGCAAATAAGATTGAAATATTTGATTTAAGTTGGGATTCCAAATAAGGATCTTAACTGGGTGATCTAGTCGACACACGTAGAAGATAGAAGTTGCAACGAAGGCAAACTAAACATAAACGAAATCCAAGAAAACTAGAGGGGTGCGGCCTCCTTAAATAGGGAGGGGGAAGCCACACATAGCATGAGATAGGGGAGGTGGTACTACTGTTCACGGCACTGTTCATGCATGAACAGTGATGCATGGACAGTATGGGCCGCCTAGGGTGGTGCCTCCCCTTGGGCCCAAGCGTTACAAAGCCCAATTTGGCCCAAACAGGTGATGTAGCACCTTGTTTTGATGATTGCGGTGCGCTCGTAAAGAATTTGAAGGTGAGGATAGATCCATTGGAAAGGTCTCAGAATAATCTTTCCAACAAGACCAAGAACACCCAAATCGGACTCTGTTTGCAAAAGTTATGGCCTTTTTACTACAGGCCTGTTGGGCTATCACAGTGCTAGATTGTTTTCATGATTCTGACGTGTACAGAAGGAATTTTTTGGTAGGGCTGGATCCTTTGGAAAGATGACGAGATAAGCTTTCCATTAAGTACTCGTGGACCTCTAACGGACTCCGTATGTGAAAGTTATGTACGTTTGAAGTCGGTGCTGTCTCTGGAGGCCGAATTGGATTCCAAAATAAGTCCAGCTCGAACTCTTGCAAATCAACCACTCTCTGTCTTTTATTCCTGAAAATAACAACACATTTATTAGGCAATATTATATAGTTCATGTAATATAAAGGCACTCCTAAAAATGAGCTCACCTGACAATTTAAGTGAAGCATACGAGCTCTTGTAATTGGAACAGCAAGCATAGCAAATATGGTTGTATCCATAGGGGTCATGTCCTCATCATCCTCCCCTTCTTGAAAACAAAGCCATCCTCGGCTTTTGATAAGCTGAAAACAGGGTAACAAAGAAGCCAATGTGTATGCATGGTATATGTATATGTCATCTGTTTTAACAGTTCTTCGTTGTTGCATAATTAATGTTATAAGACAGCAGCGATCATAAAAGCTCATTGTATTATTAACCCAAGAATAATCATATATGTTAATGATCAACACAAAATTTCTCACACAATAATTATTGCAACTAGTTTTGCAAATGTAAGTGAAGTGTTTATGCAATTCAAATCTCTGAAGTTGTAAACCTGTAGTGGTAACACATATGGGCAAATTTACAACTTTTGGAATCAAACAAAGTTCATCCATATAATCAAGTTTCAATTGAGCAATAGCAAATTCATCTAGCAATGGTGAAAAGATTTGTAAGTTCTTCCATACTTCGACATCATGATACAAATTGTCAATACTAGATGATGCAATAAGAGATGAACACATAAGCATTGGATGATCACTAAATTTTATTTTTCTCTCATAATGAAAAAGATTCGGCACACAAGGATTGTTGTTTAAAACAGCAAGCTTCAATTCATCCGCATGATCACAAGTTATGCATATTCTTTATACTAGAAATTGATTGTCTACACCATAATCTCCAATCAAATTAAACTTATACCCAGGGGTGTAGGCAGTAGACAAGGATTTCGAACATGCAATTTCAAAAACTTTCTCCATAGAAAGTGACAATTTCATAGATGAATCCAACATAATGTAACATAAAGAATCAGCAGGAGAAATTCTAACCAAAACTTCTTTATGTCTAACCAATTCCACATTATTATTATATGTGATTAACTCATCACAGAAAACACTCAAAACAGCAAGCAATTCAATTATTTTATTGCATGGTACACTCAAGTCAATGCAGTCTGAATTCTCTGCTTGAAACATGTGCATATCAAAATTGTTTTCCACTAATTGTTGCTCTAAAATAGTATGAACAGTGGACAATTGTAGTTCGTCACAAACATACTCACCTTGGGTGATGATAGCACCATGATCTTTACCTTTTGGGCTCTCCTCAGATGATGTAGGTGCATCCATCTCCTCATCTTCCTTCTCAACCAATGGAGTCAGTGTCTCAATTAGCTCATTCTCCTCTTCGGTATGGTTCTTAACTTCCTGCAAGTTGTTAGTCACAGAAAAAGACACAAACATAGGTTTGTTCTCATGTTTCCTATCATCAAGCATTCTGAATTTCTCCTCAATCTGACTTTCAACCTTACAGGCAAGTACAAACAAATGAGGGAGAGAACTATATTCTTTGTGAACAAGAATGTCCTGAATTGGTTGATTAAGCCTACTTAAGAATCTATTCTCTGTAGCTTCAGCATGTTCCTCTAAGCCACAACGCAACAAACGAGTTTTCAATTCATGATAGTATTCCCTTACAGTTCTACTACCTTGTTTGAAACGTTGTAATCTAGCTAACAAATAATCAGCATGATATTTAGGAACAAATTCATCTCTCAAAAGTTTCTTTAGCGCATGCCAAGTTTGAGGCACTCTTCCATGTCTACGTAAATACTTCCACCAAAGTATTGCATCCTCAACAAAAACACTAGTGGCAACTCTAATCTTTTTCCTACTAGACTATTCATGATATTCAAATTCTTTGTCTAAAGCTATCTCCCAGTCAACATAGGCATCAGGATCAAATTTACCAGCAAAGGATGGCAAAGTGATATTAGTTTTACTGGATGTACTATCACGATCATATACCTTCTATGGTGGAGAAACTTGGCTCAAGCTTGCATCTTTCTCGCTGACTTTCTTGCGGTCCCGTTCAATGGCTCGAAGAAGACGTGGATCGATCTCGTAATCATCCCGTGAACCTGCCATAGTTAGTAGAAAACAAAGAACAAATCACAGTGTATATGTCCCTATCAACTACTAGGTTCTGGCATTCCAACAGTCGCTCACACTGAAGCTTATACCAAGTTCTTACAAGATCTTACCAATGCAGCAAGGAAGTGATACAACCGGTGGCTGGTTCGTGATACTCTCACTTGCGATTAGCCTAACGATTGCGAGGAACAGTACCTGTTGAGTTAGTAGGAAGTGGAGCTCGGAAGGCTTCAATATGGTAGCAAGGACCAGCAATAATCAAATCAGTTAATGCAAGTTGAAAGATTGTTCAAAGTGTTGGTCAATGTTGCTGATCCTAGCCTAATCAAAGCCCTATTAAGAGATGTGTATGTATGCACACGCAAAGATAAATGTGACTTGATGTAAGCAATGGTAAACCTCACAACAAGTGCTAGGAGAGACGCTAAGCAATCTACTCAAACTTCTTTGTAGGGGCACAAGATTATTCACGCGAAGTAGAGCACAAAAACGGAATAACGTGCAACGTAAACAGCCCTCTAGTTTAAGCAGAAACAAAAGTTAGTCTCAAGAGATGAAAAAGCAAAGTTTTATATGGCTTATATATACTCGTTTGAACGGTTTCGATGAGATCTACAACTTTGCAGTTGAGACGAACCCCAAATTTCGAAGGGAAGACTGAAAGAATCACCAAAAACAGAAACCGAAAACTTGCAACGCGAATTAGGTGCCGAAGATGGCCGATTTTGGGGCACTAGGAGGGCGACAATTTGCTAAGGTGGAAAGTATGCACCTCGTCGTTAGCTTTCTAACGAGAACACGAACGTCCAAAACGGACACCATATGCAAAAGTTATGCCCGTTTTAATGAAGGTGTCTCGGAAACGAAATCCTACTCGAACTCGAAACCGACTCGAGTTCAATCTTGAAACTGCTATATATTTTGATTCCGTGGGCCAAACCTGCTAAAATTTTTTATGGAAGCTTGTGGCTATATGTAGAAGGGCTCCACCAATTTTCACTGGTTTTGGCAAAAGTTTGATGTGCTTTTTCTTTTTTTTTCTTTTGTTCTTTCTTTTTTTCCTCTATCACGGCTTTTGTTCTTGCGGTTGCCTCTTTCTCATTCTACTATTTAGCCAGCCCTAGGGTTTGCCGTAAGTCGCAAATAACATCAACTCTCCCAAAAGATCACAGCAATCCTCCTGAGTTTTTTTTGGATTAACAACAACATGAAATTTCTGTTTTTGGTGCGGATTAGAGGAGTTCTAACCCTTGAATTTTCTATTTGAGATGCAAAAACTAAGAACCCTAAAAGAATGATCAAGCGATGTGAAGGAAAAACATGAGAAGCAATCTAGACAACGACGAACTAGACTCTAACTAAACTAGAAATCAGCAACTGACATGACGATGCAACCAATGATTCAACGAACATAAACCGAAAAGAAAAATTGCAATGGCTCAAAAGGCTCGGTATGGATGATAGATGCAAAAATTTTGGGCAATTTTCTGGACTCTAGGTATGAAAAATGAATCTACTACTAGAAAACAGAAAACTCACACCGATGAACTGTAGCTCTGATACCACTTGATGAACCACGAAGGTCCTGATTTGGCCCGATCTTTTGTTGAGAAGATAAATTCGGTAGTAGTCGCTCAACTATGATGATCCTGGCTACAAAATTGCAAGGCCCAAAACCACGCAATCACTGAACTGCTCGACAAGTTGTTATCAACCGTGCAAGAATACCCAGATGACCTGATCACGAAGATCAATTCCTGCATACACCGAAGAAGCACGCAAGAACGAGATAAATAGCAATCTGAAATTGCAAGTAGGATTGAAATATTTGATTTAACTTGGGATTCTGAATAAGGATCTTGACTGGGTGGTCTAGTCGACATACGCAGAAGATACAAGTTGCAACGAAGGCAAACTAAACATAAACGAAATCCAAGAAAAATAGAGGGGTGCAGCCTCCTTAAATAGAGAGGGGGAAGCCACACATAGCACGAGATAGGGAAGGTGCTACTACTGTTCATGGCACTGTTCACATGTGAACAGTATGGGCCGCCTAGGATGGCGCCTTCCCTTGGGCCCAAACATTACAAAGCCCAATTTGGCCCAAATAGGTGACGTAGCACCTTGTTTTGATTATTGCGGTGCTCTCATAATGAATTTGAAGGTGAGGCTAGATCCATTGGAAAGGTCTTAGAATAAGCTTTCCAACAAGACCAAGAACACCCAAATCGGACTCTTTATGCAAAAGTTATGGCCTTTTTACTACGGGCCTATTGGGCTGTCCCAATGCCAGATTGTTTTCGTGATGCCGATGTGCACAGAAGGAATTTGGAGGTGGGGCTGGCTCCCTTGGAAAGATGACGAGATAAGCTTTCTATCAAGTACTCATGGAGGTACTCCGTATGTGAAAGTTATGCACGTTTGAAGTCGGTCTTGTCTCCGGAGGCTGAATTGGATTTCAAAATAGGTCTAGCTCGAACTCTTGCAAATCAACCACTCTCTGTCTTTTATTCCTAAAAATAACAACGCATTTATTAGGCAATATTATATAATTCATGTAATATAAAGGCACTCCTAAAAATGAGCTCACCTGACAATTTAAGTGAAGCGTACGAGCTCTTGTAATTGGAACCGCAAGCATAGCAAATATGGTTGTATCCATAGGGGTCATATCCTCATCAGTTATGTCACATCCTCAAGTTAATAAAAAGGTTTACTTTATGTCTCATGAGCATGCATCATTGTTTTTAAACATTTGCATAAATTATTGTACTTGGAAAATCTTGTGCAAGTCTTGAACCTACACTTAAAGAAGTGAACTTCAAAGGAAATCTAAAACTAATGCTATTGAAGTTCCTCTAGAAATAATTTATACAAATACTACATGAATTATCAAGAGTTAAAATAATGTTTCCCAAATTTTTGGGAAACGTTTTGACCCTCACAAAATTCAAATGCAATCCAATAACCTATCTCGGGTTTGGATTTAAACTGAACAAAAATTATCATGAACAGTAGGGTTTAATAAATTTTTTTGGAGACTAGACCTTCCCAAGAACACCTCTGAATTATTTTAGATTTTAGGAATTTTATTCCTATTTTTGGTGGCCTGGTCAAAGTGGAATGGTTTGAATTTAAATCACTCAAACCCTAAACCCTAATCGGCTGCTACTGTTCCTCGGGCTCGAGTCCGACCCGACGAACCGACTCGACCGAACCACCTAAATGCACCGCGTGTGAGCCGTTCGATCAGAAATCAACGGCCCAGATCGCGTACCCTTTCGGCCAAGTCCGAACGTTCACACTCATTGTTGACCGTTCGATCAAGATCCAACGGTCCACATGGACTCACGCACTCGGGCTCTTGCGCGCGCAGCTGAGTCGCTGCCACGCTGGTCCCACTTCATCAGATCCATCTGCCTCCTCTCGCTGGCGCTCGCGCAGATGCCGAATGCCACGCAGCCGCGAGCTCCTTCGAAGCTCCGTCAACGCCGTGAGTTGCCGCCCCATGCAACCACTCCTGGAGCTTCACCTTCTAACGCCGCCTTCATTGCCGTCATCTCCCGGGCATAATACCCCTACAAACCCTAGTTTTCCCTCACTTCTCCTCTTTTCGGCTGAGGAGAGGGAAGCTTGTGTGTGTTCATCTCTCGGGTGAGCTTCCTCCGCATGGTTCCTCTCATCTCTATGATCCATGTCGTTTCCATTTTAACTAATCTCAGCCTCTGGCATTGCTTGTAGATCTCAGTTCATCTTCAAGCTCTCACTATTGTCCAGAGCGCACTCCCGAGGACCTCACCTTGTCATCCTTGACTCCGGTGAGTATTATCCTCCCTCTTGTGCATCACCTTCCATGCTTAGGCCTACTGAGCATTTCCCCTCAACTAATTTTGCCTTGGCACGACAGGAGCTCGAGGATTCGGAGTTTGTTCTATTTTCGGCCGAAACCTTAGTCATCCTTCCCATCTCCAGGGTGGTAAGCCTTTACCCGATTTTTTGCTTGTACATCATCTCTGAACTTCACTGGAGCTATCTCGACCATTCACTTCTCCTCGCTTTGCACCAGTCGACCTCTCCGCGTGAACCGCAAGCTCCGCCGTGGACATCTTCGACGCCGGCCAAGCTCCGACTACCTCGGTCTCTTCCCAAGCTTCAGGTAGCACCCTAGTAGTCCCTAGATGCCTTGGCACCCGCTTACCTGGATGCTGCGGAGCTCATATTGCTGCATGTACTTTGGCCGAAGTTATACCGCCGCTTAACTCGGCTCGTCATTCGCCGCTCGGCAAAGCTCAAATTTATTTAAACCACCCTCATTAGATGCGCAAGTCTATTAGGAACCCATAGCTGGCCGTAGCTCGCATTGTCGTGGCTGGAATCGCCGGCGAGACGCTGGGCAAGGAGGCGGGACAGTTGTCGGACGCCCGACAACACTGTTGCATCATCATTAGTCCACTGATTTGGTCATTAAACAGCTAATGATTGTTTAGCCATTAAGTGTTGTCTTAGCCGCACTAATATGTCACTTACATGCGGGCCCCACACACGAAAAATGGAGACGTTCAGTTTAACGCTGCAGCGGCTGACCAGTGGGCCCACGGTCTTAAGCACCGTGGGCCGTGAACGCGCGGGTGGGCTGAGTCTACTGGACCTTGTCTATGACGCTGGGTCCCACCTACCGATTTAGGAATTAAAATTTGAGTTAATTAAGGAAACACACTATTCATCGGGTCCCGCTTGTCAGCGACTACGGCTAGCATGTGTCTTGGTAAGAAAAGTGGTAAATACTTTAGGAAATTCGAAATCCATTAAATTACCTATTTAAAAATATGAATAACTTCAAAAATACATAACCTTTTCTCCTCAACTCCAAAATGGATGAAACAAATTCTGATAATTTTCATTTTTGATGAAATTTATTATGAAATTGGTTCAGACCATTTCTCTGTAGCAAAAATTATTGTTTTGGAAAATGATCCATTAAACCTACTATTTTTACAATAGGAAAAGGCTGTTAACTTTGAAAATACATAACTAATTCTTGAAAACTCCAAATGAGTTAAACCCAATTGTTTTGGACTTATAAAAATATTCCCTATTTATCTATATAATCCTTGTGTCCCTTACTATTCTGCAAATTTCGGCCAAATAATTAATTTACTTGAACTTGAACCTATTGAAATCTGATTTTCAAACAGCCATAACTCTCACATACTAACTCCAAATGAAATAATTCTTTCACCTAAATTCATCTAAAATCATGCACTAGCCACTGTAGAAAAATCATGCATTTTTGAGCATTTGATTTTTGAAGTATTTCTCGGTGTTTATCGATATCGTTATTTCTCTATATTCCGGAGAAATCGATATTGACTCCTACGCTATTGAGCGTGAGCAACTAAGCTACCAGCAAGGCAAGCATCATTTGAATTTTCTTTTGCATCATATTTTATCCCAGTTTTGGTTAAGTTAGTGCAATGATAATTGCTTGCATGCTATTTTGTTAATGTTGCTATTTTTGTGTTGGGTAGAATAGTTATATCCTATTCATTGAGGTTCATCTTGAATAACTAACTACTCCAGTACCACATGCTTAAGATAGGATTGTGTGAATTATATATTGTTCGTGTTGCTTAGCCATGCAAGTCTAGAACGGTAGTTGGATTGTCGGGAATAACCTGACAATTATGGGAAACACTCAAACTCTTATATTCTTTTTGTTCCAGATCTTCGTATCTATTTTATAAGTTAAATTTTATCATTTTAAATGAGTTTTTGGGTCTGGACAAGTGCTGGTTAGTGAGGGTGCCTTCGTGCATGATTTGGGTTTGTGGCTCTCTTGTCCAGACCATTAAGGTCCAAACTTTGGTAACATCCTTGATTCAAGTAAAGTTCAAGTAGGGGGAAGGTTTTATTGGGTGTAGTCTCATGGTGGTGTAAGGACAGAAGGACCGTGAAATCCCTATGTTCCTAAGGAGCTGAGGTAATTTTTTTTATAGTGTGCAGGTGAGCACCAAATTAACCTTTCCATTACCTCAGTGTTTTCCAGTACAACTTGTGAGCCCCCTAGCAAGTGCTATCGGACACTTGTACTAGGTACAGAAACATCTGACATGGGAGACTTAACTCAATAGGATTTTCTTGCCAAAAATGATCGTATCTCGATTCTCCCCGGCCGGCATACCAAAGGAAGTGTGCTATTTTCGGAGGCATCTGGAGGCTTACGGGCTAATCGAGTCATGTGGGTAAAGTAGTACACCCCTGCAGGGTATAAATATATTCAAATAGCCGTGTCTGCAGTTATGGACGACCACTTGAGTTATATGGTTGCTATTGTTAGACTACGTATTTAAAATTGTGGGTACAATTGGTTCAGCATGAATGGGATGTTCATGCATTTTTGTTTTATCATCGTGGGCAGCCACTATGGTGTTTGTGAATTCATTTGTTATTCAATTTATCAATTATTCACCTGCTTTACTTCTACTTCAAATCTGTTTACAAAATGGCAATTGAAAACTATTGTGTAGGTTGTTAAATTGTTGCGTTTTTCGCAAAATTAAAGCCACTAATGCCATCCTTTGAATATCCTCTATGCATAACTAAATTTTATTTGTGTAAGACTTGTGAGTATAACTTTGTACTCAATCCAGTTGCTGCAATTTCAGGTGAGGAAGACTTTGAGCTGATTGAGCTCGTCAGTGTCAATTTAGGCGACATTGACGAGTAATGCTACCTTTTGACTCGGTTGCCAATGGGTTATGGGGCATACCATGCTATACATTTTGGTTTATTTACTTGCTTCCGCTGTTACTTTATGTTCTCTTTTGTTCATGGCCGACCGAGCCATTGTAATAGATGTAGACTTAAACTATTATGTTGTATGTCTTTTGGAACTTGAATGTATGATTGTTGTATGGATGTGATCAATGCTTTATGTGAGTTTGGGGCATGTTGGTCACTGATCTTGGAAGCCAACATGATCTCATGCCCGCTGTTTGCCGGATTCTGATTTAACTCGCTAAGTGTGGTCTTTGACTGTTTAGAGAACCGATAATCATGTAGTGCTCGCAGGGGAGCGGTACGCATGATCACTGGGGCTCTAGCTTTAGTAGAGATCTCTCATTTAGATGGAGTTAATTTGGAATCCGTTAACTCAGGAGCTCCGAGTTACCTCCATAAGGCTGGGTACACCTCGGTCTTATGGGAGTAACCCGGGGGCTCCCACAAGTTAGTATGTTGATTTAGCTCAAAATAGGTAATCGTGCTCCCCTGCACAGTATATATCACACTGGGTTCCTAAGGAACATAGGATTTCATGGTCTCTATGTCCTCACACCACCTGCGATCTAAAACAATGAAATCTTCCACTTACTTGACCAAGCAACGGCCATACACCACGTGTGGCAGTACGTAAGGTACTTGAATTGACCGGCCAAAGTTCGGTCCTTAACGATCCGGACAAGACTACCACATTCCCAAGTCTCGTGCACGAAGGTACCATCACTATCAAGCACTTGTCCAGATCTAAACAAGTTTTTATCAAACAAAGTTTAACTTAACTTTCAGTTTTAACAAACTGAACAAAGAAACCAAGACTATAATTCAAAAGGTGTTTCCCATGACCGACAAGATAAGCTTGTCAATCAACTAATGGTCTACTGACTTGCAAGGCTAAGCAATTAACTAAAGACCAAGTATTTCAACAAAGAATACTACCTTAAGCTTAAGTGTATGATCAGATTAAAGGTAAACCACAAAGATTGGGATATATAACTAACTAACTCGCAAAATTATGGATACATCAGAAAATAGCATGCACACATTTATCACTGCATTTCAAAATACTAAAGTATCAAAACTGGGATCAGCTTGGTGCAAGAGGATGCTTACCTTGGTAATAAACCACTTGTTCACTGTCTGGCTGATCGGCAAGATATTCACTCACGTCGGTAAGATCAGAACCTAAAAGAGCAATATCAAATGAATAGCAAGAAAACACCAGATACCAAAATGCTGAAAAGATGCATGATCAAAGCTATTAAAGTGCAAGCTAACAAAATACTTATGCTTCAAACTATTTTTAGTAAAGGAAGTAACCCAGATTAACACTTACTAGCACTAACCGACAAGGATTAAAGGCTAACTACGAACTACAGTTCTGGTCGGAAAATCCGACAACAGAACAATAGCTACCGAGAGCTTGCTTGGCAAAATGTCAAAGCTGTGATCCAAGGCGACGCAAACTAAAGATCAAAATGGATTCCAAATAGTGCAACAAACCTAATGGTGGTCGAAACATCACCGGCAGTGAGTCCTAGCGGTGGTGTGACAAGAACAATGCGGCGGTGCAAAATACGGCAAAGGTGGTTATGCCAATTGGCACGTGCATTAAGAAACTTAAGTCCTGCTTATGCTACTAGGGTTTAGAAGAAACCTACCAGAGCTGAAAAAGTGACCGGAGAAGCCCTAGAGCTTGCCGGCGATAAAAGACCGAAATCGACAATTTAGAGAACCACGACGATGAGATGATCTGAGCAAGGAATCAACGAGTGATCGGGATAGGTCACTTAGGTCCATAAGAAGCTCATAATGGAAGGAATTGAGAAAAGACTCACCCTGCCGGAGTTGGAGACGAAAGAGGTGATTTCGGCCGAAAAAAGGGAAACTTCAAAATTCAACAAACCTGTTGAATCAAAGATGAAATTAAATGAGGGGTTTTACTCCCTAAAGTCTAAGACACGAAATGACAGGAATAGATTTGCTAAGAATTCACCGAATGCAAGATTAATCCAAGGGTGGCATTCAGTGCGCGCTCCGGACGTCCAAAAAGGCAACCTCGCGTTCTCGATTTACAAACAATGCCAAAAGCTCCTATTAAGAGGATAAACAAGGCATCATAAGAGATGAACAAAGGTGCAAGAACGAAGAGATACTCCTGAGTGACAAGGAAGAAATGAGCATCGCATTAGTTTGGCCACGAAGGACATGCTCGGTTTTTATAGCTTTCTCACCGGAGAAGACGAGGGAAGCTCGTGCGTGGCAACAATGGCAGCAAAACGATGCCAAGTGGTGATTGCATGCGGTGAAATGCACTGCACAACGCCACCTTGCCCACGGCGTCGCATAGAGCTAGCACGACGTGGAGACGATAAAGCTGTGCGGCTGTCATGCAGGCCCATGCTGTTAGTCCTAGCGGCGAAGGAAAATGGTGAGCTCAAACGAATGTGAATTGTCTGATTGCAAACGAACAGCTCAGATTGAGTGGGATGTTCGGTCGTTCCGAACGGCCCAATTCATATTGACCGTGCGATCGAAATCCAACGGTCATGAAAAAGGGGCATGCTTGAGTTTCAAACGAAGGAAAAGAGGCGCCGTTGGATCTGGATTCAACGGTTGACATCGAAGGGATGTTCGAATGGTCCGAACAGCCCACTTGATGCGGACAGTCCGATCTAGATCCAACGGTCCAAAATCAGGGCACGTTCAGATGGTCCGAACGGCCCAATTGATCTTGGCGGTTGATTTTAAATCCAACGACTCACGCGTGTTGGGCTTTCCCATTTGAGAAATGGCACGGCCCTATAAAATGTGGATGGTCCGATTGAAAATCGATGGCCCAGATTGAATGGATCGTTCGGATGGTCCGAACGTCACAACTGATCTGGCCCGTTCATTTCAAATCGAAGGGTTCACCCGATAGGTTCCACCGAAAAAGGAAGCACGTCCGATTGAAAATGAACGGTGTAGATCGCGTGGATCGTTCGGACGGTCCGAACGGCCCAATGCATCTGATCTGTCCATTTCAAATCGAACAGCTCACGAACACAGGAGATTGGGCTGAGTATTTTGAACGTGGCTAGAAATTCGGTCCGATCAGCACTTGGTTGGGTTAGACCAAGTAGCTAGGTTTTGGAGTCGCTATAGTGCCAATTGGCTTGGGCTGGGTTTAAAGTTGACTAAACCCAAAATCAAACTTTAAAAGTTTGACCGGAGGGTTAAAAATAACAAATAAATTTATAAAAATACGAAATTTTTCAGAGAAGCTACTGGGATGATATAGATCCCAATTAAAATTTGAAAACTCACTAAACACAGTTTAAAATACTTAATTAAATACTTTAACCGAAATGGTTTAAATAAGGACAAAGATTTTTCTTAAGGTCAAAAATAATCTCTAAAAATTTGACAAAAATATTTTTATTCAAGATAATTTATCTAGTTTTTGATAAAAATACTTCCCGGTCTCAATACAAGCATTGACTTGCATTTTCTTTTGAAGCTTCAAAACAAGTCTTAGATTTGAGTTGGAAATGGAAGTGTTTAAATTGTAACAAAATGCCCATGTTTTAAAATGATAAAAAATGCTATGAAAATCATTTTATTACTGTTCGCTAAAACTGAGGCTGTTACAAACCTCCCCCCTTAAGAGAATCTCGTCCCGAGATTCCAAGTAGTTCAGAAGTTGGAAAAGAATGATGCTGAACAAGTTCTTTTCTAGAAACACAACATCTGTTGTCTTTATTTCCTTCAAAGATAGAAAGATAGATAAGAACATCTGTTGTTTTGATTTCTTTCAAAGATAGAAAAGAAATATTACAACATCTGTTGTTTTGATTTCCTTCAAAGGTGGAAAAGAAAGACAAGAAGGAACAACATGGTGTTGTTCTTACATTTTCTTTTACAATGCTTTGTTTAACCTTGCCTTTCTTGCTTTGAAGATACTTCAATCCTAGAAAAGGTATGGGTGCTCAATCCTCATTAGGTCTTCACGCTCCCAAGTGGCTTCCTCTTCCGTGTAATTACTCCACTAGATTTTTACGAACTTGACGGTACGGTTTCTTGCACTACTACAAAACAAGCTATAGAAGACGTCTCATCACAGACGGTTCTTGTGGAACCGTCTGTGATATGTAACTATCATAGATGATTTTTAAATAGAATCGTCTGTGATACGTCACAGACGGTTCTTAACAAGAACCATCTGTGATAATCTCGATTATCACTGCAGGCGGTTCTTGTTAAGAACGTGCTCGTGAAGTATCCTGACGGTTCTATTTACAAACCATCTGTGATGTCTCCGTATATCACAGACGGTTTGTATTAAAAACCGTATGTGACTTGGATTTTACCATGGCTTGGAATTTTCCTTACTCTTCGATTTTACCATGGCTTGGAATTTTCCTTACTCTTTGATTTTACCATGGCTTAAAATTTTCCTTACTCAGTAAGCCATGGTAAAATCGAAGTCACAGATGGTTTTTAATACAAACCGTCTGTGATGAGATACTTATCACAGACGGTTCGTATTAAGAACCGTCTGTGATGAGATACTTATCACATACGGTTCATCATACAAACCGTCTGTGATATATCATCACATACGGTTTTTGATACGAACCGTTTATGATTCGCAGCACGGGAGTTCGAAAATTTTTGAACGTGTGCACGGGAGGCAAAATATTTTGGCATCCTCCTTAAATATCCCAACGGCGGGAGGCCACCCGAGCCTTGTCTTCCATGGGGAGGGTGAGTGGTACTTATTTAGCCCCGGAACCATAAGTATCCCAACGGCGTCGCCCAACCGCGCCATCGCTCGGCCATGGAAGGCCTCCGCCTTGTGCCTGGGCTTGGTCCCTCCTCATGGCTTCGTTCCCCCTCCCCTTGTTCGTTATATTGGTTTGTACGTGCAATCTTGATTTATTCATTTTGATTTGTGATGCTAGTTATGCATGCATGGTGAGGCATTGAAGGTGGACTATCATGGCTTACTGAGGTACAATACTACTCCCCTCTATCTATTCTCTCTACCCTTTTCTCTACGATGTGGGAATGGATGATGATATGGGCTACTGGTTAGTGTTCTGATGGAATGGGTTGGTTCACTTGGTTGGTTCAGCTGAGGCCAAAATAATAGTGGGAGGGGAAAGATGGTGAGTACCTTGCTTGGTTAGATTTGGATCGAATGGCAGTGATGATGGTGCTGTGGTGATGGGGGTGTTCTCTGGTGTACTCACCGCATCTACATATATACGATCTTCTTCCCTCTTTTTTCAAGCTGCGTGAGCGCGTGCGTAATCGACAAGTAACGAGGAAGCTGCTTAGTTCTCATGTAGGTTTGAGCAGCAGCAAGCAATCCGATTTTTTTTTGCAGTACAAAAAACTATCACAAACAATTCTTATTCAGAACTGTCTGTGAAAATAGCTATCACAGACGGTTCTTATTCAGATCCATCGTGAAATAGACTTCCACAGCAGCGGTTCTAACCGTCTGTGATAGTCTATTTCACAGACAGATCTGAATAAGAACCGTCTGTGATAGCTATTTTCACTGCATTTGTTTTAAAACCGTCTATGATAACCGCCTGTTATCACAGACACATAAATACAGACGGTTCACAAAACCGTCTGTGATGACGGTTTAGAACTGTCTGTGATGATGTCTTGTGTAGTAGTGTTTTCATGTGTTCCATTTCATCGAGGATACGCACCAGTTGCTCTTGGTAAGAAAGGTCTGGTTGGAGATCAAGGCTCTCATAAGAAGTTGCTTCGGTACGAACACGAAGGCATTTCTTCAGTTGCGAGACATGAAATGTATCATGTACTGCTGAAAGAGAGTTGGGTAATTCCAGTTGATATGCCACAACTCCTCGTTTTGCAATGATTCAGAAAGGTCCGATATAACGAGGTGCTAGCTTTCCTTTTAGCTAAAATCGATGAGTGCCCTTCATCGATGATACTTTAAGATAGACATGATCATCTACCTCAAAGCTTAACTCACGATGACGATGGTCAGCATAGCTCTTCTGACGAGACTGTGTAGTACGCAGTCGGTCTCGGATCAGATGAACTTGCTCTTTGGCTTCCAACACCAAGTCTGGACCATAAAACGGTCTTTCTCCAGACTCGGACCAGTTCAGAGGTGTCCTACAAGCTCTTCCATACAATGCTTCAAATGGTGACATTTGAATACTTGCTTGGTAGCTGTTGTTGTAGGAAAATTCCACATACGGCAAACACTTCTCACAGTTCTTGCTATATGACAGCACACAGGCTCTGAGAAGATCTTCCATCACTTGATTCAGCCTCTCGGTCTGACCGCTGGTTTGAGGATGATAGGCAGTGCTAAAAGAGAGTCCAGTCCCCATTGCTTGTTGAAGACAACTCTAGAAGTATGAGGTGAACTGAGGGCCACGGTCAGAGACATTGACCTTCGGTACACCGTGGAGACAAACAATTCTGGAAATGTAGAGCTTTGCTAGCTTATGACCATTGAAGGTGGTTTTGACAGGAATAAAATGAGCAACCTTCGTCAGACGATCAATGATCACCCAAATGGCATCGGACCCACTCTGAGTCCTTGGAAGACCGGTAACAAAATCCATACCGATCTCCTCTCACTTCCACTTTGGAATAGGCAGCGATTGAAGGGTACCAGCTGGTTTCAAATGTTCAGCTTTGACCCTTTGACAAATATCACACTCAGCAACATACTGTGCAATTTGCCTTTTTATTTGGCTCCACCAGAATGTCTTCTTCAAATCCTGGTACATCTTGGTACTCCCAGGATGTATAGAAAACTTGGAGTTGTGAGCCTCTTAAATAATTAGCTCTCTCAAATAGGGATTTGAGGGTACCACTAAACGGTTGTCGCATCTAGAATGATACCGGGCGTCTTCAGAAATTCATTGGCTTTACCTGCCTTCAAGTTTTCCCTGGTTTCGGCTACCTCAGCATTGATTTTCTAAGCCTCAAGGATATGATCCTCAAGTGTGGATTTCACTTCTAAGGCAGTGAGAAATCCCTCTTCAACCATCTCAAGACTTAGGCGTTGAAACTCAGGACACAAACCTTTGGCAAGAGCTGTCACTGACAGGCAGTTGAACTACGACTTTCTGCTCAATGCGTTGGCCACTACATTGGCTTTGCCTGGGTGATAATGAACTCCCATATCATATTCCTTGATCAGGTCAAACCATCTTCTTTGTCTCATATTCAGATCAACTTGAGTGAATATGTATTTCAGGCTCTTATGATCAGTATAGATCTCGCAACAATTACCGATGAGGTAATGTCGCCAAATCTTTAAAGCATGGACTACGGCTGCCAATTCTATGTCATGGGTAGGATAATTTACTTCATGAGGCCTACAAGCTCTCCATACAAGGCTTCAAAAGGTGACATTTGAATACTTGCTTGGTAGCTGTTGTTGTAGGAAAACTCCACATACGGCAAGCACTTCTCCCAGTTCTTGCTATATGACAACACGCAGGCTCTAAGAAGATCTTCCATCACTTGATTCACCTGCTCGGTCTGACCGCTGGTTTGAGGATGATAAGCAGTACTGAAAGAGAGTTCAGTCCCCATTGCTTGATGAAGATAATTCCAGAAGTGAGAAGTGAACTGCAGGCCATGATCAGAGACAATGACCTTCGGTACAGCGTGGAGACAAACAATTCTGGAGATATAGATCTCTGCTAGCTTATGGCCACTAAAGGTAGTTTTGACAGGAATAAAATGAGCAACCTTCGTCAGACGATCAATGATTACCCAAATGGCATTGGATCCAGTTTGAGTCCTGGGAAGGCTAGTAACAAAATCCATACCGATCTCTTCCCACTTTCGCTGGGGAATAGGTGAAGGTTGAAGGGTACCAGCTGGTTTCAAATGCTTGGCTTTGACCCTTTGACAAATATCACACTCAGCAACATATTGTGCAATTTGTCTTTTCATTCGGCTCCACCAGAATGTTTTCTTCAAATCCTGGTACATCTTGGTACTACCAGGATGTATAGTAAACTTAGAGTTGTCACCTCTTTAAGAATTAGCTCTCTCAACTGGGATGCGAGGGTGCCAAAGAAACGGTTGCCAAACCGAATGATACCTCGGTGTCTTCGTAAAATTCTTTGGCTTTACTCGCTTCAAAGTTTCCTTGATTTCGCTACCTCAAAGATCGGTTTTACGAGCCTCAAGGATCTGATCCTCAAGTGTGGATTTCACTTCTAAGGCAGCGAAATCCTCTTCAACCATCTCAAGACTTAGGCCATCAAATTCAGCACACAAGCCTTTAGCAAGAGGTGCTACCGACAAGCAGATTGTCTTTGACTTTTCGCTTCAAAGCGTTAAGAACTACATTGGCTTTGCCTGGGTGATAATGAACACCCATATCATAGTCCTTAATCAGCTCAAGCCATCTTCTTTGTCGCATATTCAGATCATCTTGAGTGAATATGTACTTCAGGCCCTTATAATCAGTATAGATCTCGCAACGATTACTGATGAGGTAATGTCGCCAAATCTTCAAAGCCTGGACTACGGCTGCCAATTCCAAGTCATGAGTAGGATAATTCAACTCATCAAGTCTCAACTGCCGGGATGCATATGCCACAACTCGGCCCTCTTGCATCAGAACACAACCAAGCCCAAGGAGAGATGCATCGCAATAGATATCAAAACTCTTGTGGATATCTGGCAGAGTGAGAACTGGAGCTTTGGTCAGGAGTTCTCTCAAAAGCTAAAAAATTTTTTCACACTCGGCTGACCAAATGAACTTCTTCTCCTTCTTTAAAAGCTGGGTCAAAGGTCTTGCAATTTTGGAGAAATTTTTAATGAACCTACGATAATAACCCACAAGTCTAAGAAAACTTCAGATGTGATAAACATTCTTCGGCTGACTCCAATCTAGTACATCTTGTACCTTACTTGGATCAATAGTGATACCATCTTCGGATAACACATGCCCCAAAAAGTGGACTTTCTTGAGCCAGAATTCACACTTGCTGAATTTTGCATACAGTTGATGATTGCGAAGTGTTTCTAACACAAGTCTCAAATGCTGCTCATGCTCTTCATCAGACTTGGAGTAAATGAGAATGCCATCAATGAACATGACAACCAATTTGTCCAAGAAATCCATGAATACTGAATTCATGAGATTCATGAAGTATGCAGGAGCATTTGTTAGACCAAAAGACATGACAGTATACTCGTACAAACCGTAGCGAGTAGAAAATGCTGTCTTAGGAATATCCTCAGCCCTGACTTTGATCTGATGATAGCCTGATCGCAGATCAATCTTGGAAAAGACTCGGGCTCCAGTCAATTGGTCGAAAAGATCATCAATGCGAGGAAGAGGATACTTGTTTTTGAACGTGACTTCATTTAACGGACAGTAATCCACACACATCTACAAAGTCTGGTCTTTCTTCTTGACAAAGATGGCCGGGCATCCCCAAGGTGAGGAGCTCGGTTGGATAAATCCCTTGTCAAGCCATTCCCCAAGCTATTTCTTCAACTCTACCAGCTCATTGGGAGGCATCCGATAAGGTCTTCTAGATATCGGAGCAGTACCGGGTGCAAGCTCGATGATGAACTCTACCACTCGATCCGGGGGCATACCTGGAAGGTCTTTGTCACATCCCCAGATTAGTAAAGAGAATTACTATGCATCTCATGAGCATGCAACATTGTTTTCAAGCATTTGCATTTTATATTGCACATGGAAAATCTGAAACAAAGATAAAACCTACACTTCAAAGTTTAACTCCAAAAGAAAACAAGAACAAAACCTTATTCACATCTGCTGGAAATAATTTATTGAAATACTAGAACTAGTATAATGAATTAACATAATTTTTCCCAAATTTTTGGGACTGGTTTAAACCCTAAGAAAATTCAAACACAAGTTAATGGCATACACTAAGTTTGAATTTACTTTATACAAATCATATCATGAATAGTAGGGTTTAATAATTTTTATGGATACTAGACCTGCCCAGGAACCCCTGTGATTTATTTCACATTTTTAGGAATTTTATTCCTATTTTTAGCACCTTGGTCAAAGTAGAGAAGCTAGTTTATTTCTTAGTCAAACCCTATTTTCAATTTCGGGCATTGTTGGACCAACTCGAGTCAGACGCGGCGAACTAACTCAACCCAACCCCCTAGCTGCACCACATGTGAGCCGTCGGATGGAACCTCATCGGCCCAAATCGCGTACCCCTTCGGGACGATCTGAGCGCCCCTCTTTTAATCCCAGCCGTCCATCTGAGATCCAATGGTCTGCGCTAACCCACTTACTCGGGAGATCGCGGCGCTGAAGTCGCTTCTGCCTTGGCCCACCTGCCGATCCGTAGTCCTCCTCTCACCGACGCCACGAGAACAGTGCGCCACGCGACGGGCGATTCTTCCAAGGCTCCGTAACGCCGTCAATCCACGCGCAAGGTTGGCTACCTCGAGCTCCTCACTTGACGCCTCCGCCGTCTCTCGCTCGCCAGGATAATACCTCTCCTGCCCTTCCTTTCAGCTCACTTCTCCTCTGGCCGAGAGGAGGAGGAGGCTTGCTTGAGGCCATCTCTCAGGTAATCTCCACACCAATGGGTCCTCCCTTCTCCTTGTTCTTTGCCGTATCCATTTTGCCTAACCCTAGCTCGTGCATTTTCTTGTAGCCCCCGGGCTTTCGTCGTGCTCCCATTGGCTCCAGAGCGCGCACCCGAGTGGCATCTCCGTGCCATTCTAGTCTCTGGTGAGTATTTTGCTCCCTTTAGCGTGTCAGCTTACGTGCTTTAGGCCTCCGATCAAAACCCCTAAACCTATTTTGGCATTGCACAACAGGGCTTCGTGGATTTGAAGAAATTACATTTTCGACCGAGGAAAAGTCCCTTCGTCTCCCACTTGGTTTCGGTAAGCCATTCTTCGATTCCTTGCTCTCTTAGCATCCTTGTTTGGTCTTTAACATGTTCCGACCATTCACTTCCTCTCTGGTTCACCAGATCGAGCTCTTCGCGTGAGCTGTGCTGTCGCCGTCTTCTTTTCCGAGGTCGATGCAACCCCAGCCTACTCCAAGTTTCTCAAGCACCCTTCTCCACTAAGGTAACCTCCTAGTAGCCCCTAGATGCCTTGGCACCCACTTACCTAGACGCTGCAGAGCTCTTTTAGCTGCTGGTATTTTGGCCGAAGTTGTGCCGCCGCTCTTCTTTGGCTCGCCGCCGTTCTGGGTAGGCTCAGCCAGCGAGACCACCACTCATAGATGCGCAACACTATTGCGAAGCTATCGCGGGCCTTGGTCGGCTCCGCCGTGGGGCGTAGCACTAGCAAGCCGCCGGGAAAACACGCGGTCACGTTGTCGGACGCCAACCGTGACTGTAGCAAAGTCATTAGAGGTTAATGGTAATGATTGGCATTTAAGCGCTGTCTTAAGGAACTAATGTGTCACTGTCATGTGGGGCCGCGCACAGAAAACGGGCGAGATAAGAGGATCGGTAGAGAGACTGACGGGTGGGACCAGCCGCTTAAGCCCCGTGCACTATGCATGCGCGTGCGTGGACTAGGTTAAAGTGGACCTGTCAGCCGATGAGACCCACTGTTAGGCTTAATTTTAAAACCAAAGAGTAAAATGGAAAGCTCACTGTTCACCGGGCCTGCTAGTCAGCGTCGGTGGCCAGCACCGCGTCGGTGAGAAAAATAGTAAAAGCGTTAGAAAAATTCGAAATCCAATTATTTGCACACTGTAAAATATGTATGACTTCCAAAAATACATAACTAATTCATCTCAACTCCAAAATGGATGAAACCACTTCTGATAATTTTCCTTTTTAATGAACTTTACATTAAAATTGGTTTCAAACTTTTCTCTGTAGCAGAGAGTATTATTTTGGAGATTGATCCATTAACACTATTATTTTTACAAAAGGAAATGCTGATAACTTTAGAAATTCATAACTAAATCATGAAAACTCCAAATGTGGAAAACTCAACTGTTTTAGTCTTGTATTAATATCCTCTATTTATCCAAATAATCCTTTGTCCCACTACTGTTCTACAAAATTTGCCAAAATAATTAAATTACATGAACAGTAACCGGTGGGAATTTAATTGGATTTTCTGGAAAATTGATTTTCAAACCTTAATAACTCTCACATACTAAATCCAAATAGAATAATTCTTTCACATAAATTCATATAAAATCATTACTTAGCTACTGTAGAAAAATCATGCATTTTTGAGCATTTTGAATTTTTGGGCATTTCTCGATGTTTATTCGGTATTGTATTTATATAGATTTCGAGCATATCGATATTGACCTATACGCTACTGAGGGAGAGCAACTAAGCTACCAGCAAGGAAAGCATCATTTGAACTTTCTTTTGCATCATATTTGATCCCAGTTTTGTTAAGTTAGTGCAATGATAATTGCTTGCATGCTATTTTGATAATGTCGCTATTTTTGTAATGTGTAGACTAGTTATCTCCTATTCATTGAGGTTATCCTTGAATTATTCCAGCACCACATGCTGAAGTTAGAATGATTGAAATATATTGTTCGGGTTTGCTTAGCCATGCAAGTCTAGAAAAGGTAGTTGATTGTCGGGAATAACCCAACAATTATGGGATAAACACAACTATCATATTGTACTTTTGTTTCAGATCTTCGTATCTGTTTTATGAGTTAAATTTTGTCATTTTAAATGAGCTTTTGGTCTGGACAAGTGATGGTTAGTGATGGTGTCTTTGTACACGAGACTTGGGTAAGTGTTGGACTTGTCTGGACAATTAAGGACCAAACTTTGGTAACATCTTTGATTCAAGTAAAACTCGTGCTTCCACACGCGGTGTATGGGCACTGCTTGGTTAAGTAAGGGGTTGGGGTTGTTAAGTTGATGACTGGTGGTGTGAGGACGTATATGTGTTCTATCGCATATATGTTTCGTAGGGTGTCGATTGCAATTCTATAATGTGCGAATGAGCACTAATTAAACCTTATTAATTGGGTCGGTATTCCCGGCACAACTTGCGTGCCCATTGGGTTAGTAGGCTGTATAACCTACACTTAAGCGGGGTTGCGTCGCGCATGGGTGATTCAACTTAATAATGCCAACTTACTGAAAAATACAAAGTCTTGGTTTACCCAGCCGGCATACCATAGGAAGTATGCTATTTTCGGAGGCATCTGGAGGCTTACGGGCTAATCAAGTCATGTGGGTAAAGTAGTACACCCCTGCAGGGTATAAATCTATTCGAATCGCCGTGTCCACGGTTATGGACGACCACTTGAGTAACATGGTTGCTATTGTTAGACTTGAAATTAAAATTTGTGGTTATAACTTGGTATTTGTCATGAATGGGATGTTCATGTATGTTGTTGTATCAAAGTGGACAGCCACTTTGTTATTTGGATGTTTCATTTGTTATTCAATTTACTACTTATTCACATGCTTTACTTCTACTTCAAATCTGATTTTAAAATGGCACTTGAAAGACTAGTATGTGTAGGTTGTAAATTGTTGCGTCTCTTTTGCAAAACTAAGCCAATATAAGCCATCCTTTGGAACAACCTCTAGCATAATTAATTTTTATTTGTGTAAGACTTACGAGTACCTTTGTACTCAACCCGGTTGCTGCAATTTCAGGTGAGGAAGGATTTGAGCCTGTTGAGCTCGTTAGCGCCGATTTAGGCGATGCTGACGAGTAGTGCTACTTTTATCTCCCAGTCAGTTGCCGATGGGTTATGGGCATACCACTGCTGGTCTTTTGGTTTATTTACTCATTTCCACTGCTACTTAATACTCTTATTTGAATTTGGCCGGTCAGCCGTTTGTAATAGTTGTAGATTTTAACTATTATGTTGTATGTCTTTTGAACTATTAATGTATGATGTTGTATGGATGTCATCAACGTTGTATGAGAGTATGAGCATATTGGTTGCTGATCTTGGGAGCCAATATGATTGCATACTCGCTGTTTGTGGCTTTCCATTTATCTCACTAAGTGTAGTGCTTGACTTGTTAGAGAACCGACAATCATGTAGTGCTCGCAGAGGAGCAGCGCGCATGATCGTCGGGGCTCTAGTTTATAGTTAAGCCTCTCGCTTAGATGGAGTTAAGTTGGAATCCATTTACTTGAGGTCCAGAGTTATGTCCTTAAGACCATGCTTAGTCTCGGTCTTACGGAGATAACCCAGGGTCCCCACAGTCTTTAGGAAAGACATCTAGATACTCACAAACTACTGGTACCATCTCCAGAGTAGGGGTGGCAGCAGCTTTCAAAGAATAAAGATGAGAATCGGCTAGCTTGGAATGAAAAACAACTGGAATGCTGCTTTCATTTGAAACAGAAATGGACCGATTTGCACAATCAATTTTTCCCTGATGTTTGGGTAGCCAGTCCATTCCTAAGATAACATCCAACCCTTTAGAATCTATCACAATCAGATCAGCCAAAAATTCTACCCCAAGAATCTCTATTTTGCATCTCGGCAGAATTTATTAGTTCTAAAAACTGATCCAGGTGATTTAATAAGATAAGGTGGCTGGAGTGTATGCATGTCTAACTGATGTTGAATAGCAAAAGCACTCTTGACAAAAGAATGGGATGCTCCAGAATCAAAAAGAACAGAAGCTGGACTGGAATTAACAAGGAGCATACCGAGAATGATGTCAGGAGCATCAACTGCCTCTTTTGCAGAAATCTGGTGCACATGGCCACGAGCTTGAGCTGGATCGACCTTAACTTGCTGCTTCTGAGGTAGGGCTGGTCGGACAGGAGCTGGTTGAGGCCGAACAGGAGGTAGACCATGAGCCTTTGCATAGCATTGGTTAGCAAAATGCCCAGGACGCCTGCAGTGAAAACAGATAACCCTAGGCTTGACATTATTGGCATTCTGTGGTTGATTCACAACAGCTCTAGGCTGGCCAGTAGGTGGAGGAGGACGAGGAGCAAACACTAGCGGCCTCAGAAAAGCTGGAGCTATAGCTCGAAGAGGTTGAGGCTACCACATGCGCGGCCTCGGCAAACTGCTACTAGATGCCATCTGTGCATCCCTCTTTCTCTTGCGAGCTTCATCCAATGCTTTGGACTTACTCTCAGCAACGATGGCTTTATTAACAAGATGTTGGAAATTTCTGAAATTCTGAACTAACAAAGCCATCTGTAGCTCTTCCGTCAACCCATTCATGAATCTGTTTCGACGACCAAGGTCAGTCGAAACGTCATCTGGTGCATAACGGGTAAGGAAGTTGAATTCATGGAGATACTCTGTTACTAACTTTTGCTTTTTTCTTAAGAGCAAGAAATTATTGCTGCTTGATCAACACAACTCCTTCCGGAATATGGGCTTCGCGAAATGCCTCCTTGAACTCGGCCCAAGTCAGAACGTGTCCAGCAGGTTGGATGGCATAGAAATTGTCCCACCAGCACTAGGCGTGCCATCTAACCGATAGTCAAGTAACAAAACCTTCTCTCTTCGTAACATTGAGCAATCAGCAATTTCTTCTCAATATTCCTTAGCCGTCTTGACTTCCATGGGATCTTGAGTTGGAGAACACCGTGGGTTAGTTTGTCAAACTCAAAGAAGACCTCCCTACACGATGACCTCCGGCCTCTCTAGTCCGGTGCAGAGTCAAGAGGTATTACGCATAATCTGCTCTAGAATGCGTCTCGTCCATTCTCTGCGCTATATCTCATGCGCACCTCAGCCATGGTGGGCGGCGGAGGAAGCTGTTCCTCATTCCGACCACCTTGTTGACCATGTCGATTAGATGGTTCTGCCTGGTCTCCAGGAGGGTAAGGATTTGTGACAGAAGCGAAACGGGGTCTCGAGGGTGAGGATCCCTCTTCTTGTTGCACCCGCGATCGAGTAGTAGGTCATGTCATTCTTTTTCCATACAACTGTTAGCAACACAACAAGAGTACACTCGAACAAGCACAAACAAGGTTCTGGGCAGCAAGGGGAAGTACTAACTTAGAATGCAACAATGACATGAAATGCACTAAATTTTTAACACCAAAAGAACATGAGCTCCATTAAACAGCAACAGCAAGTTTCGGTACAATATCCATATATGTCGGAAGACAATATGGCTACTGCCCGAAACAAAGTTTTCCAACCAGTACAACATAGTTTTACAAGGGCTACCCTATTACACTAGTTTAAGGATAGCTACAAGTTGATTACAACTCAATATAGTGAGTCCTCAACATCCTAAGCCTAAACAAAGTGGTCCCAGTTGAAGTTCACCGGAAACTCGTCCAGAAGGTGATATCTAAGGGATCCTGTGTCCTCAAGGTTCACTGGACTAGTAAGGTGCAAGGGTGACCACTCATCAATCACTTGATTTTCCACTTCAGGGAGCCGAAACTCAGGTGGTGCAGATGCATACGGGGAGACTTCATCTGCACCATATACAACCTGATGGCCAACGAGCCCCATGTTGTACAAGTGCAGGAGACCCCCTTGTGCCGCTATGAGACGGCGTCGGGTCTCATATAGCTCCCGTACGGTGAAAAGGTGAACTTGGTTCATGATATGAACCAACCTCGCCAATTGCCTTACTTGGGGATCTTCCTCGTACTAGATTCTGGCAAAAGTGTCCACATCCAAGCCATGTGCCTGCATAGGAAAATATTCATATGGTGGCTAAGACAACTCCATTAAATCATAACGAAGTCAACTCATAGCCATACGAGCCACTTCCTGCAATGCCATGGCCTCAGAAGAGCCACGTGCCCGAAAATGGTACGGAATGTTGCCCGTAACTTGTCTTGCGATAATGTGGATCACAGCCTCAAAGTCTTCCATTCCCGGTCCTCTGTCACGTCTGTAGATGGAGTAGGTTGGCTGGTATGTCAAGTTCGCTCTCCACATCATATCTCTGAGTAGTGCCGGGTATCCATCCACTTCTTGCGCGTGGGTCTCCTTCACAAGGTACTGATGATTCATCTAAAGACATGAAGGGCAAGGTAAGTGAACAAAATTTAATTTGTAAATCCAACTAGACATTGGGGTAAGAAAGGACACTAAGATAGATAAGGAGTAAAAGATAACATACTTAAATTTTTAGAAATTATCTTTAGAAAATAATTTCACAGATACCATGCTTTTTCTAACCTACAGTTAGTATAGCTCTGATACCAACGCTGTGAGAAACCCCGGTATTGGATATATTCCAAATCAAATAATTATACCCGAAAGCATAATTTTCAACAAGGAATATACACAATGCCAGGTTTCTGGATATATGTCTCACAATAGTTCCCAAGATCAAAGACTATTGCACATATATCCTTAAACAACATTGTACCATGTCATACAAGGCATACAGATAACATTCATACATTACAAAACTTTACAACTGTCGTAGCAAAAAGACCAGACAGTAAAAGAGGGGGGACCCTTAGCACACTCGAAATGTTCGAAGGGTCCTCGATGAGGGGACTGATTGTCAGGAAAAAGTACTGTGTATTAAAAGGTACTATGTATTACTCTGAATTTTTCTCCCTTATTACATGGGGGTGGATGCTTATTTATAGACAAAATGGTAGGATACATGAGATTACATAAGCACCCCTATGAGGGTACCGCTAATATAGGGACTACAGGGTCCTTTCCTACCCCTACGCTTAGCTTCTGGTCCACCTGTCTCTTTTCTAGCCTCCGGTCAGATCTTTTCCGAACACCCTTCGAATGCTCTTTAAGCCTCGTACGGTTGCCACTTCGGAAGACCCCTCGCAGGCTTTGGGTCACCTTCGGGGTACCTTCTGTATCCCTCAAGAGACCCTTCGGAGGCTTTGGGTCACCTTCGGGGTACCTCCTGTATCCCTCGGAGACCCTTCGGAGGCTTCGGGCGGAGGCTTCCTTCGTCAACTCTTCGGAGGCTTCGGCCGAGGGATCCCTTCGTGGACCATCCGGAGACTTCGGGCCACCCTTAGGGCATCTTCTGTAGCCTCGGCACTGTTTCGCCAGGTTGGTGGGGCCGATGGGCTGCTCCTACGACAAGCCCCTCACGGTCGATGCCTTGCTTCGTCAGGGCTGAAACCGCGCTTTTGCCCCAAAGGTTCCAGGCACACCGTCCCCTTCAGCCTGGTGAAGTGATTTGTTTCTTCCGAGGGATTTTTCTCGCATGCGCTTGGGAGGTGTGTGCCGCTTTTACATTGATGAGGGTTGTTTCGGTGTCTTTTGGGGTTCTGTACGCCGTTTTTGCCATGATGGCGCCCCCTTGGGAGGGCGTGCACAGTGGTTGGCCGTTGAGTACCCTTTGGGTTGACATGTGTCCGTGTTCTATTGGCTGCTGGCGCTTTGATTTGCGTGCAATTTTGTCGGTTGTTAGTTTGCGGCTATAAATATGCACTCCATGTCGCCGGATGTCGCTATCAGTTGTCTTTGTGCTCTCTTGTGGTATTACTGTTTTTCTTCGCTACGTTGGTGTGAGCTGTGAGGGTTCTTTCATTCTTCGCTGTGCTGGTGTGAGCTGCTAGGGTGCATTCTTTGCCCTTTGGGTATGGCGAGGCATCGTCGGGATGCCGCGGGTGAGCCGGAGTATACTAGTGAGTTGGGGAGGTCTACTGTTAGTAGGCTTTTTCTTGAGACGCTTGTGAGTGAGGGCAAGCTCGAGGATATTTCGAAGGTCCAGGCTCCTAGGTCTGAGACGATTCCCCAGCCTCGTGATGATGAAGTCGTTGTTTTTGTTGCTTTCTTGGATGCGGGGCTTCAGATTCCTTGCGTCGATCTAGTCTTGGAGGTGTTGCGATTGTATGGGGTAGAGCTTGCTCAACTGACGCCAAATTCTATTGTTAAACTTGGTGTCTTTGAGTGGATGTTGAGGTCTACTGGCATTGTTGCCGAGGAGGGTGAGGGTCGCCTCTTCTCTTATCTTCATGATGGGCGTTGCCAGCCGAAGAAGAAAAATAGCTCTGGCGAAACACTTAACTTTGGCAGCGTTAATTTTCAACTGAAGGGTCGTTGCGGCACGTATGTTCCTACTCCTACGGCTCAGAATCGTTGGGATACAGACTAGACATGGAAATGGTTTTATCACACTAGTCCAGTAGAGGATGGTCTTCGGTCCGAGGGCGGGCTGATTCAGTTCATTGCTACCCCAGAGATTGTGCTGAGCTCCCGGGAAGAAGCCCTTCTTCGCCTTTTTCTTGATATGACGAAGCGTCTTTCTACTCGAGATTTGGTGGAGGAGTTTTACGCTTTCGGGATTTGGCCTTTGGCCAAGGAGTGGACGCTGGAACTCGGGGCTTCGGATTCGGGGATCCCGTCTTTGTCTGCAGAGGGCCGCAAAGGTATTGATTCGCTTGTGTTTCTTTTGTTTGTTTATTTGGTGTTTGCCCTAATATGAACATGGTTATTTTGCTAGTTTTGACTATTTCTGAAGCGGCGCGCACTGCGGAGGTTCTCCTCGGCCCGTATACGGGCAAGGAGCATTCGAGGCGTCATTTGGTTGTGAGGGACCACCGCCTGAACCATGCTTACGATGCCTTGGTTAGTTTGCCTGAACAAGTCAACCTCGACGCCGGGAAGAAAAAACGGTCTCGCGTTCCAGAGGTCGAGCTCGGGGGGCCTATTGCTGCGAAGCCTCTTCGTGCGGTCCGTCCTTCTGATGGTGGTGGTCCTTCACGCAATTTGGTGGCTACTGAGGAGAGGCCTGCCAAGAAAGTTGTGCAAGACCTGCTCGAGTGCGTCCGAGGTGTCCACCGCCTCTTGAATAATCGGTGCGCTTCGCTGCGAAGGTTGTTGGAACTGTTGTTCTTTGGCCGCATGCGCATCGCAGTGCAGCGATCGGTACTAATTCATTATTGTAGGACCGGAAAGGCGACTAGAGGGGGTGAATAGACGCTTTCTCGATTTTCACCTTAAATAGATTCAGCACGAACTTTTCTCCAATAGCTATGAAAGCTAAGAAGATCAGTAAGTACACAGTGGAAGCCTTGTGCTGAATCTAATTAACCCCCAAAGCAAAAAACTAAAAGAGGAGACCAAATCCTCTGGAGCGGTCAGACCGGCGTTCATTGCGTGGTCGACCGGTCTTGATCGACCGTGCAAATGAGCTGGTCCGATTGGTCCCCGTCCGTAAACGAAAGAAAAACAGCCCAAGTTTCAAAACGAAAAACGATCAAACTTTTGATCTTCATGGCCAAACTACACCAAACTTGGAACACACCTTCCTAAAGATATCTAGGACCTATTCCAAGCGACGATCGTCCAGATCTACATCAAAGTTTAGATCTTTTTCAGTTTTATCAAAGAAGGGCATAAAACTGAGAAAAACGAAAAACTTGATCCAACTCTTGCTCGTGGGAGATCGATGATCTAGGTGACCTTAGATATATTCCCACATGTCACAGCAAGGTAGAAGAGGGCACGAAACAAACCAAAAACCACAGGATCAAGGAAGCACCCAAAATCATCAAAAGAGAAGGGATCTCATCTTTGGAAATCATCCATAGATTGATTCATGATGTTGCTGGTTACAGCCACTCCCTCAAGGAGGACAAGAGCTCAATCCAAGAGCATACACATCAATCCATCTCTCTAGAGCCTAAGCCTATCTTTTCTTCCCTAAACCCTAAAACCAAACTAGGGTTTGCAAATGAAGTGCTTGGGTCAGCCGTGAACAAAGACCTCTCTATTTATATGAGGCCTAGAACTTCTAGAAGACTTGACCCTAATGGGCTCCCGTTAAGGCCCAATACAAACGGGTCACATACGCACGTATTTTAAAGCGCCATCTTCACTTCTCTTGACCTAAACCGCTTCCCTTGCGCCGTCCCGCGCCGTGGTTTAGCCAAAAGGTCACAAAGGCGGTATTTGGTAAAATTACCAAAATACCCCTTCTCGATCCTTCTCCATGGACCGAGTCCAAACTGCGCGAAACACATCCCATGCTTCACCACGTGTAGGTTGATCCAGCAGCTCTCATCGTGTCGGCAAGTCTCTCCCATCCGGTTCCCACCGAACCACCTTGGCACTTGCACCGACCGCCGCACCGCTTGATCCAACCAATGACCGAATCGCCTGCTCAATATCTTCATCCATTCTGCGCCATGCTTGAATTCATTGACCTCACCCGGCATCTTTGATCATTCTGGACCTCAGCTCTCCAAGCTTAGTCCCGATCCACCTCGCCATTGACCGTCGTTGACTTTCAAGCCACCTGCACAACAATAGACAAGCAAACACGAATCCAGGAACAAGTTCTTCACAACTTGACCCACGTTAGCCAAAACATGCAATATGCAACACATATGCATTAACAAATATGGATAGTGCATGCCTAGTGCAATGGCAAGCAGTCTCATAAGAAAGAATTGGTGAGATCAGTTTTTTCGCACAGAAAAGCTCATTTTTCATTTGCTTGACTTAAGAATTATCAAAGCTCAATTTCAAACTCGAGAATAAGTTCAAGACTCAATTGCTTTATATGACATGGCATGAATCATGAGAGGATCACTATAGCAAAACTAGTCACAAGATCCAACAAGTCATATTTTGATTCAATTTTGCTCACAGATAATAAAGCTAGCATGGCAAAAGCTAAGCTATACATAAAAAGCCATAAAAGAAATCTAGCAAGCTAGCACAAGACATGGCAGGGTATAAAGTATGAAAGCAAGTCATACAAGGATAATAATCAAAGCTCCACAAGGTTATATTACAATGCAAGTTGCTGAATTTTAAAATGCATTATGGTACAATGAATGCAAAAAGAGCAAACTCCCCCTCAAAACAGGCCAAGAGGACTAACAACCCCCAATTCTCACCGCAGAAAAGCAAAACAAGAAGAATCAAGAGCTTTAGTGAAAATGTCAGCAACCTGTTGCTCAGACTCAACAAAATGAAGCACAACATCACCCTTCTCAACATGGTCTCTAAGGAAATGGTAGCGAATGTCAATATGCTCAGTCCTAGAATGCTGCACTGGGTTTTTGGCAATATTAATGGCGCTAGTGTTGTCACAGAAAAGAGGAACACTACCCAAAGACAACCCATAGTCCCAAAGAGTAGATAAGATCCAGAGAACCTGAGAACAACTACTAGCTGCAGCTACATACTCGGCCTCCAGGAAGGGACTGTGCAATAGAGGACTGTTTCCTAGATGACCAAGAGATAAGAGATGTGCCTAAGAAATGACAAGTGCTGTAAGTACTCTTCCTATCCACTCTACACCGCAAAATCAGCATCGAAAAAGCCCGAATAGAGAGAGCGAAGAAGAAGAATACCAAAGTCCAAAGTCAAGAGTGTCCCGGAGGTACTCAATATGCGACGACCGCTTGACGATGAGAAGCTCGAGGAAGCTCGAATCGAGCGCATGCACACACAAATAATTGTATGTCCGCCTCGGCGATGAGGTAGAGGAGGAGCCAATCATGTTGCGGTACTCTTCCGTCCACTTGCCTCCATCCTCATCTGGGTCCAAAGACGGTGGTTGTGGCAATGGGAGTAGACATTGGCCTCATCGCTTCCCATGTCGGGTTACCAAGAAGGTCCTTTGTATACTTACTTTGATGAATGAAGGTGCCTTCTTTCAGCTTGCTTGACTTGAAGACCAAGGAAGAAGGTCAATTCACCCATTATGCTCATCTCGAACTCCCTGCTCATAGAATCTGAAAATCTAGACACCAAAGTATGAGAGGAACCACCGAATATAATGTCATCCACATAAATCTGAACCAACAAAAAGTCACTGCCATGCTTGAGAGTGAACAAGGTTTTATCAACCATTCCCATTTTGAAATCATTTTTAAGCAAAAAACTCTTAAGCCTATCATACCAAGCTCTAGGGGCTTGCTTCAATCCATACAAGGCTTTGGAGAGTTTAAAAACATGGTTTGGGAATTTGGGATTTTCAAAACCAGGTGGTTGCTTGACAAAGACCTCTTCTTCTATGAAACCATTCAAAAAAGCACTTTTGACATCCATTTGAAATAGCTTGAAGCCCTTGGATGCCGCAAATGCTAGCAAAATGCGAATGGCTTCTAATCTAGCTACAGGAGCAAAGGTCTCCTCAAAGTCTAAGCCCTCTACCTGGGAATAACCCTGAGCTACAAGTCTAGCCTTGTTGCGAACTACCAACCCATCTTCACTTTGCTTATTTTTGAAAATCCATTTTGTTCCAATTACATGTTGATTAGATGGATGTTCAACTAAGGTCCAGACTTTGTTTCTTTCAAAATTCTCAAGTTCTTCATGCATGGCATTGACCCAAGAGGAATCAGATAAAGCATGGGTGACATCTCGGGGTTCAAAAGACACGACAAAAGCAGAATGTGCAGGAGAATCAGAAGAAATGAACCTGGAGCGAGTGACTCGCTCATGAAGATCCCCAATAATCTGCTCAGGTGGATGATGTCACTGAATGTGAAGAGGAGCTCCTGGTGCAGAAGTGGCCTCTACCTCACGGACTGTAGAAGTAGGAACAGAGCCACTCGATCGTCGGTGAAGGTAGGAAGAGGTCGCTCATCCAAGTCAGCAAGAGAAGCGTGCTCTCAACCATCTCAAAATGACTGGAGGATGGATTGGGTCCTCATCCTCGAGTCATCGTCGATTTAAGATGCTTTCTTGAATATCGTGAACTGTGTACTGCAAAGATCGGGTCTAGTACTGTGACTAGCCTCATCAAAAGTGACTTCACAAATCTCAACAATTTTGTTAGTGTCAAAATTAAATACACGATAGCCACGAGAATGAGCAGGATATCCAAGAAATATGCCATCAGAACATCTAGATTCAAATTTATCAAGGTTGCCATGTTTAAGAATAAAGCACTTGCAACCAAAAATCTTGAAATGAGAAACTTTGGGCTTATGACCAAATCTGAGCTCATAAGAAGTCTTACCAAAAACAGATCTCAAGAACACCCTATTAGAAATATAACAAGTAGAAGAGATCGCCTCAGCCCAAAACCTCCTAGGTGTGGAATGCTCATCTAGCATGGTCCTGGCCATCTCTACAAGGGTCCTATTCTTCCTCTCTACAACACCATTCTGCTGGGGAACTCTAGGAGAAGAAAACTGGTGCTCTAGCCCCCTATCAGAACAGAAGGTAGCAAAGGAAGAATTCTTGAATTCTATCCCATTGTCACTCCTAATGGCTCTCAAAGCTCTAGGAAGATCAACAGCAAGTCTAAGGACCAATTCTCTAAAGAAGCCAAATGCCTCATCCTTAGAAACCAGAAAATAAACCCATGAATACCTGGAGTAATCATCCACAATCACAAGCACATACCATTTACCACCGGCAGACCGACTCTAGAAGGACCAACAAGTGTCTAAGTGCAAGAGTGACCTAGTCCATCGGTCATCACTAAGGTAAGAGGTGGATGAGAAGCGTAAACCATCTTACCATGTCTACTGTGGTGAGCAAACAAGGTCTCTAATGACCTTTAGCCTAGGCAAACCTCTAATCAAATCCACATCGACTCTAGTCAAGTGGTCAAAGCCTATGTGACCAAGCCTACGATGCCACAACACTAGATCATAGGAGTCGGTTACAAGACACCTAGGGCTAGAAGCGTAAGAGAGATGAAATCAAGACAAAAGATCCTCTCAAACCTAGAGATCTTAAAGACAAGCTCACCAGAGGAATCTATAACTCAAGACTCACCACTCTTAAATCTCACCTCTAGACCCTCATCAAGTACCGAGAAATGAAGCAGATTATACCTCACCACTTACCAAAGCGACGCCCTTGAGCATGAACTTGTTGTTGACGCCAAGACTGTGCCCCTTGGTCATCACAGTCCCAGTAGAAGCATCCCCAAATGTGATCAATTCATTGCCGGATGCACGTGTGAGGGAGGAGAACCATCTAGAATCTCCAGTCATGTGTCGAGAACACCCGGAGTCAACAAGCCATATGTCCTCCTTCCTCGCACGACGGACCTATAAGGCACTTAACAGAAACATATGTGCCTCAAGATCAAGTTAATGATAAAAGACTTGGGAATCCAGTACTGAGTCACATGATGCTTGGACAAAGCAGTAGAAGCAGTAGTAAAATGGTTAGGAGTAAAATCATAAGAATGCACACGAGGACCACCTAGACCTCTCCGAATCGACCTACCAAAAGGTCGGTACTCCCCCTGTCTAGATGCTACCCGTGGTCTCTCCTCACGATATCCTAGCCCAACACGCTGCCTAGAACTACCAAAGGAGTCAAAGAAGTCATCTACAAACCTGGCCCTATGTCTAGTAGGAAAGACAGGCTGCCTGGCTCTAGAGACTACAGTAGGTGAAGAAACTCCTCTAATGGTTCTCAAAGCACTCATCCTCTCCTTCCTCTCAAACTTAGCTCTACGAAAGCAGAACTCAACAATATGGCCATTCTTCTTGCAGAAGGTGCAATGGTACTTGACCTTTTGAGGGTCTCGACTGATGAAGGAAGCACTGCCTTGCTAGAAAGGGTTTGAGCAAAACCAAACAGATTTAAAGACTATCTTGGATGACTTAGTGTGGTTCTACCTCAAACAGGCCACTCTCAACAGCTCTAACAACCTTAGGTGGATGATTCTTAGAATGCTCTAGAGAATTAAATCCTAGGCCACTATTGTTCACACTCGCCTTAGATTTGTCTAGAATAATGTTGAGGTTCTTCTTCCCACCAACAAATCTCTCAAGAGACCCTCTAAGGTAGTCATTTTGTTTGGCTAGTTCATAACAAGAAGCACACTTATTTGACTTGCTAGCCCTATCAGACTTTTCCTTATAGTGAGCTACCTCGGCTTTCAAAGCCTCACAAGACACACAATAGTTATCCCTAATCTTATCCAACCGCTCTTTGAATTTAACTCTAAATGCTTCTTGTATCTTATCTACATTATGCCCAAGTTCAATACAAAGAGTACAAGAATCTAATCAACAACTTTCTTGGAAGTAGTCATGGACATGGATTGTTCAATTTTAGCCTTTTCTTGTAGTGTCTTGTTTAAAGCATCATTCTCAATTGTGAGTTTAACACGCTGTGATGAAGCAGCTTTTAGAATAAAGAACCATTTCACTCATCTCCTTCATTTTAATCCTACTATCCTCACAATGAGAACACATGTGACTAGGATCAAATTTCTGCAAATCTTCTATAGCGCTATTCAATTTTAATTCAAGTAAAGCACAATTTGAACAGGGTAAAGGAATAGCATCTACAGCAGTCACATCAAGAGCAATGGCACTCGTGCAAGCAGGACTAGACTTGAGAGTTTCTAGTTCATCAAAAGCATCTTTCAGTTGATTAGAAATAGAGGAATGAGCAGATTTCAGATTTTCTAGTTCATTAAGCATGCTAGAGCAAGAATCACAATCATCAACAGGATTAATGGATTTGAGCCTAACAACTTCTAGATTCAAGTCATCAATCATGGCATCCTGTTTCTTAATCCTTTTTTCTTGCTTATACATTCTTTTTTTAGCATAAGCTAAAGCACGTTTCATACTAGTAATTGAAGGACGTACCTCATCGGGATCGCTGAAAAGGTCATCGTCGTTGGAGGAGTCGACGTCATGGCTGTCGCTAGCCATGAAGCACATGTCGGTGAAGTCCTGGGCCTTCTTCTTGCCATGAGAGTCATCATCATCGTCCTCTGTCTCCGAGTCCACATCGCTCATGTTAACACTCTCAAGAGCGGCAAGGACTTGGCTAACGAACTTGCGATAGTTGGGCTTCTTGCCTTTCTTGTCTTTGGCTTGATGACACCTCCGAGAGTCCTTCTCCTCCTTGCCCTTCAGCTTGGGGCACCTGGAGCGAATGTGGTTTGGCTCACCACACTCAAAGCAAGTGATAGGACCACCTCTCTTCCTGAATTTCACTTTGTTGTAGGCTCTTGTGAATTTTGTGGATAGGAGGGCTAAATCATCCTCAGGTAGCTTCTCAAGCTGCTCATCGCTCAAAGAGTGTAAAGCGGACAAAGAAAAGCCAGATGAGCCAAAATCAAAGGAATCAGACGAGCTACCCTTAGATGGGTCAACCACTAGAGCCATCGACTCTATCTTGGGGAGTCGCGAGATGAAATCAATCTCATGCGACTTCAACTGTAACATCCCAAATGTACAAATGGAACCAAATCTAGGTTTGTGTTTCAAATGTAATCAATTATAGGTGCGTGTTTCAAATGTAAGAAAATATGTAGAAATTAAAACTTTTTCTCACATCTTGAAACTCTTGAACTCCTCTATAATTCTTATCAAAAGCTGTGGAGTTCAAAAACCTAAACCTCATGTGGACTAAAGTCCAACCCTTATTCAACTTGTCACAAATCTTATGCCAAACTTGGGAAAACATTTTCCCTTAGTTCTAGAGTTGATGTGGGACTCTTCTAAAAAATATCATAAGTTGTAAAACTTGTTTGATAAATTTTGGAGGTAAAATAAACCCTAGAACAGCTTTAAAGAATTTTTGGAGAAAACTGCATTGCACAAAAACCTCTGGAAATTTTATGAAAGGTTAATCCTAATGTCAGCAAGCTCCAGTTAAAATTTCATAAATTTTGGAGTTGATTTGCTATCTCAAATAAATCCTCAAAGTCTCAGCTGTTAATTTAAACTCATTGGGCTTGCCACTGTTCCTTGGGTTTGAGCCGCTTTCAAAACTGGTCAAACCCAACCACTTACTCAGCTCAACAGACCTCTTTTCCACCTTGTGGAGGTCGTAACCGTTGGATTCAAATCCAACCGTCACGACCTCCGTCACGGTCAATCTCCGCGAGGTCCTCCTCTTGCGCGAGGTCATAGCCGTTGGATCCAATCCAACAGCCATGACCTCCGCCTCAACCATCGCGGCCCCGTCCTCTTTCCCCCACATGAGGTCGTAGCCGTTGGATCCCATCCAACAGCCATGACCTCCTCCACAACCATCGCAGCGAGGTCCTCCCACCTCATCGAGGTCATAGCCGTTGGATCAGATCCAACAGCCATGACCTCCCTTCATTATCAAACGCCCAAGTCCTCCACCCCATCGAGGTCATGTGCCGTTGGATCAAAGATCCATGGCCATGACCTCCCCTCGCTGTTAAACCACTCAGACCTCCCACCCGCGTGAGGTCGTAGCCGTTAGATGTAAATCTCACGGCCATGACCTCCCTTGTCCTCTCCTTGCCATTGGATCTCGTTTCAACGCGCGAGATCCGTGGGCCGTTCAGACCATCCTTTCTAAATCGTTAGATTTAGATCGCGCGGTCTCTGTTGAGTGGGCCGTTCGGACCATCCTTTCTAAACCGTTAGATTTAGATCGCGCGGTCTCTGTTGAGTGGGCCGTTCAGACCATCCTTTCTAAGCCATTAGATTTAGATCACGCGGTCTCTGTTGAGTGGGCCGTTCAGACCACTCTTGTGAGCCCTTAGATCTAAATCTAAAGGCCATGACCTCCTGTGCACTACGCGCAAGCTCAGACCTCCCTCACTTGATCAAGACCATTGATTAAAATCTAACGGCCTCGACCTCCTTTGCGCTTTGCGCAGCGCCTAGGACCTCCCCATCTATTGTGTGCCCTTGGATTTAAATCTAAAGGCCATGACCTCCCTTTGGCGAAGATCGCAAGCAACAGAAGTCTCACATCAGTCCGCACTGCTGATTTAGATCCAACGCTTTGGACCTCCTGTCCCCTTTTTCACTTAGCATCCGCACAATCAAATCAGAGGGTCACGACCTCCCCTAGCCCTGATCCAAGGGCTGCGACCTTCTCCTTTCACTTAAAACTTACCGGTTCAAAAACGCATCCGAGGGTCAAAACCTCCCCATCCTCTTTATCCAACGGTGGAGGCCTAGCCCTGTTCTTCTCCTAGCTTGGGCTCGCGTGCGAGAGCCATGGCAGTGGTGAAGGTCAGAGCCGGGTCTTGTCCCAACGGCTCTGTTCTGCACGCATTAAATGCGTGGCAGAGCTTTCCGCACCCTAGTCCTGCCCTAGGCCATGCTCTGACCTACCTACCCTGTCCCCTCCTTCCTGTCCAAACCGTGGACCTCGCCATGGGCTAAGCTCACCATGAGCTTAACCCTTGGCTCACGACCTCTTTTGCCCTAGCTATAAAACCTCCTTGGTATCACCCTTGGCTTCTTTTACACACCATTGAGCTTTGCCTTCCCTGTGCTTGGCCGAGCTTCTCTACCACAGACCTCCCCAAATCGCCATTGAAGACCTTGGAGCTCCTCGGTGGCACAAGAGTTCTAGTGGCTCCCTCATCAACCTCTTGCTCATTTTTGTGCTCCCCAAACCTCCTGGAGTTAACCCTAACTTAATCTGGGTTGACATTTTCAGAGGAGGCCTGACTTGGAGCTTGGAGGACTTCACTTTGGCCGTGGAGATCTTTGTCTTCCCCAGCTCCGGTCCTCCCCTTCCACGACCTCCTCAGCACCCTCTGGACCTCCAGGTAATCCTCCTGGTAGTCCTTAGAGCATGGCACACGCTTGTATGAATGCTGCGGAGCTCAATATTGCTGTTGTCATGTTGGCCATAGAGGTCAAATCGTGCTCCTCTCCAGCTCGCCGGCGTTCAAGGCCGTCGCCGCCGTCGAGAGTGAGTCCATTGTGTGCGCAACCCTATTGCGCACATGTTGGTGCCCTTGGTTGTCGCCGGTGAGGTCTGCATCGCCGGCATTGACCATGTCTTTGCGGTGAAAATCTTGTCGGAACAGGACGTCCAGCGCGTGCCGTTAAGACCAAGATTTGGGGCAGTAAATGCTCCATCATTGGGAGCATTTATCGCTGTCTTAACACGGGATCTCGTTGTCCCGCCAAGACTCTTAACTCCTCGCCTCATCGACGCTACAAGGCGCGAAGGCCGGGCTCGATCTGGGTCGTTCAAGACCTCCCCTCTGGGAGATCTTGAACGTCCAGGACCACCTCTATCGAATCTTAGCCGTCCAGACCTCCCCTGGAGGTCTAAGCCGTTAAGACCTCCGCGTAGGACCTCCTCGAGGTCATCTCAGCCGTTAAAGACCTCCCCGAGTTGATCTCAGCCATTATGAGCTCAGTTCAGCTCCAGAACAGGGATTTGCAAATAGGTTTCAAAATTAACTTTTAAATGTTGCAATGAACTTGTAAAATGCATAGGTAATTCTCTGTAGATTATTTTTGAGTGAAACCAACTTTGTTGGCTTCCTCTGTTAATGCACTAAATGCTAGATTAGGATTTAGGCATGTTACTGCTTTCAAAAGCTTTGTGAGTGCATTTTAATTGTGCTCATTTTCTTGTCTTTGAAAAATTATAGAGAATGCATAATAGCTCCAAATGAGGTGAACTCAATTGTGTTATTCATCTCATGAGGTGCTTGTTTTACAGTAAAAATCTCAGTTGCACCACCTTTCTAGAAATTTTTGCTAAGTAATTAAATTAGTGAATAGTGGCAGTTTGCATTTTTAGAAGCTGAGCAGAATTGTTTTGCTCATATCTTTTGCATTGAGAATCCAAATCAGTTGGTTCTTGTTGAAAAATTCTCTAAAAATCATCCTCTTGCTGCTGTAAAAATTTTAGAGCATTTGGAGTTTGTTTGCTGTGGTGTCTTTGCTATTTTCGTCGTTCTTATCGTTTCTTTTCGCCTTTTCGATTAGGTGTTGACGAATGTGTTGATCCCGTGAGCGAACCTCTGCAGCAAACCGAGCATAACCAGCAAGGCAAGCAGTTTGATCATTTCCATATTGTCCCATTACTTTAAAGTCTATTACTTTGTTTAACTTGTATGTATGCATGCTCTTGTATCAAAGTAATTTTATCGTTTAGAGGTAGCTATTCCTATTGCATAGTTGCCCTTAAAATTGTTATCCCCTGCCACAAACCTAAGGTTAATAGATGCATCACAATATACAGTGAAGTCTTTACAATATGGAGAAGTTCTCGATGAATCGAAGGTAATATCCTGCCAAACCAAGAAAACTTCGGACTTCATGAACTGTTCGGGGTTGCTTCCAATATAGAACCTCTTGGATCTTGCTTGGATTTACTGCCACACTTCCTTTGGATAGAACGTGGCCTAGAAATCCGACTTCTTTAAGCCAGAATTCACATTTGCTGAACTTGGCATACAGTTGATGCTCACGCAGCTTGTCGAGCACTAAACGCAAATGCTGCTCATGCTCTTCCGCAGTCTTGGAGTAGATGAGAATATCGTCGATGAAGACCACTACGAATTGATCCACGTACTCCATAAAGACCTTGTTCATGAGATTCATGAAATTCGCAGGAGCATTAGTAAGTCCGAAGGACATTATGGTTTATTCATACAAACTGTAACAGGTGGTGAAGGCAGTCTTCGGAATATCTTTAGGCTTGACCTTGAGTTGGAAATATCTAGTACGCAGGTCTATCTTGAAGAAAATACAGGCACCATTCATTTGATCAAACAAGTCATCAATCCTTGGAAGAGGATATTTATTCTTGATGGTGACTTCGTTTAGAGGGCGGTAGTCAACGCACATACGTAAACTACCGTCTTTTTTCGTGACGAACAAGGCTGTACATCCCCATGGAGATGAGCTCGGGTGAATAAATCCTTTGTCCAGCTGTTCCTTGAGCTGTTTCTTTAATTCGGCTAACTCATCAGAATCTATACGATAAGGTTGTTTGGATATAGGTGCCGTCCCAGGTATTAAGTCGATCACGAATTCCATGTCCCGATCAGGCGGCATTCATGGCAGTTCATCCGGAAACACATCGGGATATTCGCTTACCAAGGGCACCTGGCTAAGTTCTGGGATGGTTATGGAATTGAGTTTGGGCTGTTGCGATAGAGCGCCATATGTGGGGATAAAGCCGATGTGCTCTCCATCAAAGTTGAGCGACAAACTGAGGCTGATCCGCTTGTTCTGTTGTTGCTGACGGATGTTGGGAATTAGGCAGTGAAGGTACAGGAGTCTCGTTCTCTGGGAGTTGGGATCCAGAGGGGGTTCCTACTGCCATGAGCTGGTGAACTAAGTGGGTTACTGCCATCCTGATCAAAAACAACAGGTAGAGTAAACAACTGTTTGTAGGATACGAGGGAATAAGCAGAAGTTAAGTGGGTCAGCAAGCAATCTTCATCCCAAACTATTGTAACTTAATATAAACTAGTAGCTTGCATAATTTTAAGATTTAGGGGCAACACACATGAATTTTAACATACTAGTTAAACATTACATAGCACACATGCCCTTTGTTCCAAAATACAAAAGGGGCAACCAGAACACAACAGGTAGCACCTAACAGAAGTACAACGAGGTCCCACCTCAGTCTACTTCTACAAAAGGTCCAAAAGCGCTCACTTAAAGACCTACAAGTGAGCTCTAGGAAGACTGTAGTTATGTAGTCCATCTAGTCGCTTAGGTAAAGAATCGAGGACTCGAGGCGCAGAGGAAGGAGTACTCGGTGCTCGTGTCCTCAAGTCCAAAGAAGGCGGTGGTGAAAGTGTCAACTACCGTGTAGGAGCTATCGACCTCGTGAGATAGCCATCACCGACAAATATGTCCGATGGCCGACATACGAGGACGTCGGGTGCGGGGCTACAGACGAGTAATAGGCTAAGGTAGATCGTCAGCAAGATCGCATCCTCTCCATATAGCATCTCCCGGGAGAAGAAACCCCGGCCACCATAGGAGCAATGTTGTCCTCCGGTGTCAGCAGATCCTCCGACGGCCTCCGAAGCTCATGATATACCCGACGGAGATATCCGCCAAGTGACTCACCAGCCTCGCGAGGTGCGGTGAGGGGTAAGAACTACCTCCCTCTACCCGTAGGTAGGCTCCTCCCGTCCGCAGACTCATGCCGGAAAGTGAAAGAATGACTCAGAGGCCGTAGCTTGTGCCGTAGGTCGGACGATAGCGACATAAGCCGCATCAAAGGACATCTCAAAAAAGAGAGCCTCTCCGTAGCATCGAAAGCTGGGTCGCCGTTCCGCCCGATGAGCACCGGTAAGATACTCGAAGGAGGTCAGACTCACGGCCGGTCAGAGATGGTGGTCGCAGAGTGTGAGGCCACTCAATGTGCTGTAGCATCACCCAAAGAGTATGCTGCAACGTGCCCTCCTCAAAGGCACTCGTGCGGTACTATGGCTCCCACTGGTTGACCATCTACATGATTATAAAGAGAAGATGAGTTAAAGATCAAATGACCAGAGTTATTGATAAGAATGACAGTAGTTAGGAAAGAATTTTCAGCACACACTTTTAACCATTCTTAGGTTTACTTACTAATCCCTTAAGGCTGTTAAACATGTATTACTACCCCTTGGTGTTTATATCAATAGACCTTTATAATTTCACCCAAAATAACTCCAAATGAAGTAGGGACATTTAATAAGATAGGACATTACAAAAAATTTCAGCACGCAACACATTCTGAAATTTTATGAAAAGAGAGATCTAAGGTGGTATCCTTAGTAGTTCGAAGACGAAATCTTCAAAAGGACTTTGTGGGGATGTTTTGACAACATTTTGAAAACATTTTGGCTCTGTTTTTAAAGTCCTAAAAGTAGTTTAATACTTTCATTTTCAGATAGCATCCCATCTCTCAAAACTAGAACTATTTTGAACAAGATGAGGCGATTTGACCAAAAGAGTCTTTAGATGAGAAAAGAATGCTAAGAGGGAAAAGATTAACAATCCTTTCTAAGGTTTAAGAACCATTCCTATGGTTAAATTAGTTTGCAAAATTTTATTTCTAAGTCTAACCATTCTACCTAGGGCTTGTCCTACAACAAGATGGCTCGATACCAGCGCTGTCGCACTTCGGGCGTGGAATACCCGTGGATCTTATGAGTATACTGTGCTAGTCCTAGGAATAAAGGCTAGCACACACATTCACAACATTTGGCATCACATTCATACATTCATAATCTAAAGTAAAGCAAAAGGGATAATCTACTTAATTTATTACAATAGTTATTACAAACCACGGCCGACCGGCCAAATAAAAGCAATTATCAAAGCAAGTAAAGTCACAGTGGAAAACATAGTAGTAGTAGTAGCAAACATCCAGCGGCATGCCCATCTGATCCCTCAGGCAACCGACAAAGAAATAAGGCCTAAGTAGACCTGTCACCGAACCCCTGGGTGCCAGGTGCAAAGAACTCGTTGTCAGACGTCGGATCATCTGCAAATTCTAAACCAACAACAATAGCAAGATTGAGTACTTGTGTACTCAGCAAGACTTGTAGGGTATCACAAAACTATATTAGATGCAAGGCTGTCAAAAGTATGGCTCCACTCTACAAGTTCTTTTGCTCAAAGCCAGATTTATTTGCAATAATCATAAGTAATAATTTGCAAATGAATTTGAAAGAGCGCTCAAGAAAAAGTAAGTGAGACGAAGAAGTAAAGTAACCGAACAAGTAACAACAAACACTCACAACCCTACTCGGTTTATACGAAAAAATATAATCAAGTTTTGCCATAGAAATGGCACTAACAAGTTCATGTTCAACCATAGAAATGGCAGTCCTGCTATAGAAATAGCAAATCGGTCATAGAAATGACAATCCGCTATAGACATAGCAACAAAGCCATAGAAATGGCAGTTAACTCAACAAATGAAAAACCCCATGTCATTATCCCAATCTTTTGTGATGAAATAGTTTGGAAATCAAAGCTACCGCCATACCAGCCGCACTAAGCATGCTCATGACTGCGAGCACGACTATTCGAATTGTTTATCACTCTGCAGAGGTGTACAACTTTACCCATAGTATGCGGTATTCCAGTTGCCTGAAATATCTCTATATCACTGCTCACTACCGAAGGTAAGTAGCCTAGAGTTCGCGACGTAGCCTTTACATTATCAAGTCCTAACGCTGCACTAGCGCTGCAAATGATTATCCCCAATTACTCGAATAGAAACCCGTAGTATGAGGAGTCCTCACTTATCGGATAGAAACCCGATAAGGAGTCCCTCACTTGATGGACAAAAACCCGTCATGTGAGTCTTTCACTTCACTCGGATAGAAACCCGATGAAGTGAGCCATTTACAGTTGTGTCGACAATAGAAATTGCGGACACTGCTCCTGCCTACTATCATGCAAGGCTAAGATTTCAATAACTTAGTTAGCTATGACCATCCCATAATTGCACATATGGTTGTACGATTAGGTCCTAGTCCTGGATTTGCTGGCTTCAGACCTTAATCGACTACGGGCAAGATCTCTACCCTATCTACTAGTGAGTTTCAATCCTCACTTTTTCAGAATACAATATAACTTGCCCGTGTCTAAAGACTAAAGTTTTCATGTCATTTTTATATAAAATAACGGTGGTAACTCCTCTGGACATTTTTCAAAATAATCCCAAACTCACAAATTATCATATTGTCCTTTTATCAATTTTTCAGAAATTCTATTGCTCTAGTTGCATTTGTGCAATGATTGCACACGAAAAATCTCAAATGACATTACATATTGTCTAACCCATATTCTAAAGGTTACAACAGTAAGAGATCAATATTTTAAGGAGACATATGCAACAAATAGGATTTAGAATTACCATTTTCCCAATAATATCATTTTCCTACAAGAAATACACGCATGCATAATAGGATTTGCAAAACAAAGTACAATAAGTAAAATACTGGGATCAACATGATCAAAGGGGGTGCTTGCCTTGCTCTTGATGTTCTGGAGGTATAATCGATTGATCGTCGCAAGAAAAACTCGAATAATCGACGTCTAAAAGGAGCCGGAAAAGAATTAAATAGCAACCAACCAAAATAAATAGTAACCAAAAATAAATATTTTTACATATTCAGGTAGATCACGATTTTAGACGAATTTAGAGACTAGGATCACTAAATTCGGAGGTATGTAGCAAACGTTATTAAGCTTTTACTACACTCGGTTTGAAAAATCCAGAATAAATGGAAAATACGTTTTCTAACGGAGAAAGCGTATTCTCGCGTCTGTTATATTGGAGTTTACGCCTTCCAAAAAGGAAAACATATTCTGTCCATAACTGAAAGCATATTTTCTATTTTTCATTGGATTTTCGGTTAACACTAACAGATAGGGCCCACTGTTAGTGAGACTGTCCACGAGGTTCTCACTATGCACTTAACCCGTGGGGCCCGCATGTCATAGACTCAAGAGAATTTAACGGTTTGAATTAACTTAACAGCTCGGTCCACATGTAAGTGACTCATTAGGATTAACTAATCAGTTAAACGATACGCTAACCCTAATGATGTGATTAGGCACACTAATGTGCTATAGTGTCATCATTGTGCCGCGCGGTGGCGCGAGCGCCCACGTGACTCGCTGGCGATGTGGAGCTCGACGGTGCCGATGAGTGGTCAAAATGGATTCTGTGCACTAATGCACACCCGCCAGCACTAGCAGCGTGGCCTGAGGTGGCTCAACGCGGTGGCGCGCTAGCGACAAGTGGAGGAGCAGGTACAGCAATGAGCGACAAGGCAAAAAAGCATAGCCCTTGGCAAAAGAGCGTGCACATAAGCATCTAGGGGCTATTAGGAGTATACCGGAATGACACAAAGGTACAGAGATGGTTGGAGACGAGCTTCCGACGATGAGGTGCGGCGGCAAGGTTGGTCGTGCGTGGAGAAGACGATGGGGTGGAGGATCTTGTAATCCAATGGTCGGGGAAGCTTCAGTGAGTCCTGGCGATGCTTCAGGTGCAGCGAATCGGCTTGAGGTGTCGTGAAACACCGGTGAGGCTTGAGGCGACATTCTAGCCGGAGACAAAGAAGCAAGGCCCAATCGGGAGCTCCTGTGGATCAAAGGTTAAATTGGGTGAGGGGAAAGATTCAAGGTGTTAAGGGACACGATATGACGCGAAGAACTTGGCACCAAGCCCTTCATGGCGCCGAAGACGAAGGTGGTGGCGCACAGCAGTTTTAGGGTTTCCGCTCTCGGAGCTCTGGAGCTCGATTGAGTGGATGAGAGGAGAAGTGAGTGAGCACATTAGCTTGAAAAAGATGAAATGTAGCTCGGGGTGGCTTTTATATAGGCAAAGCGGTGGAGATGAATGAGGTGGAGCTCGGGCATTCATGGGCAACCCGGCGGAGCTTCACAATGTTGTACGGGTAGGAAAAAGTTGGTGCGGGTAGGTATGGGCGTGGCATTGAATGGAGATGTGAAGCGGGTGGTTGAGATGCAGCAAAACCATGGGTGAGGTGGTCATAAACGGTGGGCGGCGAAGCTTCACGCGCGGGCGTGCGCTGGCACGGTCGAGCGTGAGGTGGACGACGAAGCCTGCTCGTGGAGCCCACCAGTCAGCGGGACAGCGAAATGGTATGCGTTGGTGTAACCTCGACTGTCCAATTGGAAATGAATGGCTCTAATGGATTGCGTTGTTCGGACGGTCCGAACGGCCCAACCAATCTGGACCATCTATTTCGCCATCAACGGCTCAGATGAAATGAGCTGTTCGGATGGTCCGAACGTCTCAATCAATCTGAACCGTCGATTTCAAAATCTAATGGCCCAGATACACTGGGTCCGATCCACTTATGGAGATGGTCTGGTTTGACCGTGCGGTTTGGGCTCGAGCCCGAGGAACAGTACAGGCTTTTGGTTTTTGAATTAACAACTAAATTCTTTGCCGATTTAATTCACCAACCAAACAAGTCCAAAATTTATGAAAATTTTTTTGTAGACTACTGAGCTCGAGTAGTTTCTACAGTAAAATTTTCAGAGGTTAAGACCTTACCTGATTTTCTACAAAATTCAAACAAGGTGCTGACCCTAAGAGGTTGTAAATATTTTTCTAATCAAAATTTCGTATAGAAATTTTGTTGAATAGTTCCTGGGATAAATAGCTCGAAACCATTCCTTCATTTAGAAAAAAATTACTTCATTTTATCTATTTCCTTTTGAGCACCTAAAGTTGTTCAAGTTTTATTTTTAAAACCAACACGAGATTTTCAAAAAGGCAAAGTTTAAATGCAAATATTCAATGGAATTTTTCCTAATGCATTTATATTACTTAATCCCAAGATTTGAATTTTGGGATGTTACAAGTAAGTAAAGTAACTTGAACAAATAACAACAACGGCCACAACCCTAACCGGTTGCAAGCAAAAATATAAACAATATTCCTCCATAGAAATGGCACTGACAAATTCATGTTCAACTATAGAAATGGCAGTCCTGCTATAGAAATAGCAAATCAGTCATAGAAATGATAGTTCTGCTATAGACATAGCAACAAAGCCATAGAAATAACAGTTAACTCAATAAATGAAAAACCCCATGTCATTACCCCAATCTTTTGTGACAAAATAGTTTGGAAAACAAAAGCTACCGCCATACCAGCCGCACTAAGCATGCTCATGACCATGAGCGTGGCTATTCGAATAGCTTATCACTCTGCAGAGGTGTACAAATTTACCCATAGTACGCGGTATTCCAGTTGCCTGGAATATCTCTATATCGCTGCTCACTGCCGAAGGTAAGCAACCTAGAGTGTCGAACCCGGGAACAAAGGATCCTGAATTCTCTGTGTTCATACACTAGTCCAGGATAGCTAGTGTACACAATCATACAAAAGTGACATCACAATCATATCATGCATTTTATTAATATAATTCAGAGTTTATTACAAAATGAGCCTGAGGCCAAATAAACAAGTATCACAACAGAAGCAAAGTAGTAGTAGGCCACACGATGCAACATAGGAAATCATCTAGGGGCGTAGGCCTAAACGTCTGGGTCCTCACCGTCCTGATAGAAGTCTTCTCTTGAATAAAGATTATTCAGCAAGGGTGAGCACAACTTCCGTGCTCGCAAGTTACACCCAATAAAGAATTATGATACATGCATAAGTAAACAAGTGAGACTGGCAAGGTTTATTTTGCATAAAGTAGCATTTTCAGTTTAAATAATTATAATAATTTCCAAGGCCATTTTTAATCTATAACTAAAATCAGATTTTTAATTGACAGTTTTATAGTGGATAACCTCCATATATGAATGGTGAAGGATACCCTCCTATCACATGGCTAACTGCCCAATTTTACCACAAGGATTTACCATCCTAAAATCATTTAATCATTTTTAAAACAAAAAACAAAGTCTAACTTAGAGTGGCTTTGCTCAGCATATCCATGACCGTGGACACAGCTATTCAAATAGTTTTCTACTCTGCAGAGTGTGTACAGCTTTACCCACACGAGATAATTTGCTTTTAATATCAGCCAATACACGCTTCCGAAGGCATGTGACTAATTATTGAGCCAAATCTGTCCCATTCTAGACATGTGGTGGTACGGTAAGGCGTAGCAAAATACGCTCAAAGACCGGTCCTTAACTGACTTGGGCGACTTCCAAAACAACCCATGGGCCTCAACCTTACCCACATTGAGCCCGTGCAAAAACCTGCACCCACGAGCCATCCATTTCGCCCAAGTTCAAACCATCTTTTGATTTTATTTTTCCAAGTAAAATCATTTTCATAAACTTTCTATAGTAAAACAATACCATAGACTCAATTTAATTCAATTTGAATAATTTGGCTAAAACTCCCCAAATACATGATTCGATCTAAGCATATAATTATTTCTAATTTTACTTTATCTAATGGTGACAAGTAATTTATAATACAATAATCAAAATTGGCTATACAAAGCAATTGGAATAACTAAGGATTTAAATAGGGAATTAAAATAGTGAATAAAATTATGCATGCAATAATAATTTAAAAATAGAATTAAATATCTTTAAAATATTGGGATCAACATGATCAATGGTATAACTTGCCTTGCTCGAAGTCTTGGTACTCTAAATCCTCAGAAGGATCAAGCTCTCCAAAGTCATCGAAATCTATACGCGAAAATACAACAAATTCAAATAAACTCAAATAAATTTAGAAAGATAAATCAAATTAACTCCAAATCAAATAATTTTGGTTTAGTTAGCTAGATCTTGAATTTATACAAATTTATAAATTTGAATCACCTAAATCGGAGTTCGTATGAAGAAATACAAGCTCCTGGAAGTTTTAAAACTCAAGAAACCCTAAAATCAGATTTTCTTGAATTTCTTGAATTATTTTTCTAAAGGAAAGGGAGGTGGGAGACAACACTGTAGATGGCGGTCCCACATGTCGGCAAATGAAATGAATAGGAAAGTAACGGGTGCAAATGAGCCATTAGATTTTAGATAAGACGGTCTCCGTTGATTGAGACGTTCGGACGTCCGAAAGTTCCATCAAGATCAAACGGTTGGAGGGTTTGGAGATGGATACGAGCGGGCGAGCGGGCCATGTGGGCCACGTGCGCGTGAAGATTGGATTGGGCCGACGAAGATTCGGCCCAGGAACTGTTGATTGATTTTAAATGTTTTAATAATTGATTTAATTCTGTTAATTAAAAAGGGCTTTAGAGAATAGTAAATAAAATCCAAAAATTATGAGCAAATTCATAGAAATCCTCAAAGACATTTTGGACTTAAATAAGATATTTCCAACTTAATCTTGTTAATAGTTTTTGCAAATAAATTTATTTTGGCTTTAAAATAATTAAGGGAAAGCTTTTAAAATTTCAAAAAATTCTACAAAAATAATTAAATTTTATTTTTAACTAAAATTTGAAATTTGGGCTGTTACATAGAGTTCGTGATGTAGCCTTTACATTATCTAGTCCTAACCTTACACTAGCCCTGCAAATCATTATCCTCATCCATCGGAAAATAATAATAATAATGAAGATAATAATAATAGTATACATTGAATGAGGAGTCTCACTCACCCTGACAGAAACCCGTTGAGCAAGTTCCTCACTTCGCCCGGATGGAAACCTGTCGAAGTGAGGTATTCACAGTTGTGTCGGCATGCCAGTCTTTCGGTAATGCACGCACTACTTCTGCCTATTGTCGTGCAAGGCTATGATTTCGATAACTTAGTTAGCTACAGCCATCCCATACGAGCACATATGGCTGTACGAGTAGGTCTTAGTCCCGAATTTGCTGGCTTCAATCCTTAATTTACTACGGGCGAGAACTCCACCCTATCTACTCGTGAGTTACAATCCTCACTCTTTCAGACTACCATATAACTCGCCCGTGTCTAAAAGCTAAAGTTTTCATTTTGTTTTTCATACAAAATAATAGAGGTATCTCCTCTGGACCATTTCCAAAATAATCCCAAATTCTCAAATTAACATATTGTCCTTCTATTAATTTATCAGAAAATCTATCGCTCTAGTTGCATTTGTACGACAATCGCACTCAGAAATTCCCAAATGACATTACATATTGCCTAACCTATATTCTTAAGGTTACAACAATAAGGAATCAGTATTTCAAGGAGGCATATGCGGCAAGTAGGATTTACAACTACTGATTTTCCCAAAACATAGCAATTTCATACAAACATACACGCATGCATATTAGGATTTGCAAAAACAAAGTACAATAATTAAAATACTAGGATCAACATGATCAAAGGGGGTGCTTGCCTTGCTCTTGATGTTCTAGAGTTATGGTAAATTGATCGTCGCAAATATAACCCGAATAATCGAAGTCTAAAAAGAGTCAGAAACGAATTAAATAACATCCAACAAAATAAACAGCAACTAAAAACAAATATTTTTACAAAAAAATTGGTAGATTATGATTTGAGACGAATTTAGAGATAAATTTCATTTAATTTGGAGTTTTGTAGCAAAAGTTATTAAGGTTTTAATTTGGTTCGGCTAAGGAAATCAATTAAGATTGAGAAATACGCTTTCCAATGGAGAAAGCGTAATCCCACGTATGTTCTAAAGAGGTTTACACCTTCCCAAAAGGAAAATATATTCTCCTCATAACTGAAGGCGTACTTTCTTGTTTACATTTGATTTTCGGTTAAACTGACATGTGGGGTCCACTGTAAGTGAAAGGGTCTATGAGCACAGTGTATAGACCAATGGTCTATACGCGTGGCGCACGGATTCATACGTGGTTTCACTGAGCACTTAAGCTGTGGGGCCCGCATGTCATAGACACTATCAAGAAAACATTTTGATTTAAGTTTTCTTTTAAACTAATGACTCGGTCCCACACGTTAGTGATTCATTAGAACTATATAAACAGTTAAAGATTGGATTAGCCCTAATGGCTAGATTGGGCACGGTGATGGCGTGCTACTGTGCCGTCATCGTTGTGCCGCACGGTGATGCGGAGCTCGATGGCGCCGATGAGTGCCAAAAATGGAAACTATTCACTAATGCGCACCCGCTGGCACCAACGGTGTGGCCTGAGGTGGCTCAACGTGGTGGCATGCTGACGACGAGCGGAGGAGTAGTTACGGCAAAGGCGACAAGGCAAACGAGCTATGCTCATGATGATCTAATGCACACAAAAGCAACTAGGGATTACTAGGAGTCTACCGGAATGACGCGAAAGTCCAGAGATGGTCGGAAACGTGCTATCGACGATGAGCTACGGCGGCGAGGTCGGTCGCATGTGGAGAAGAGGCTTGAGTGATGGAAAAGATCCAGCAAGGGTTGGAGAAGCTTCCTGGTGCTCAGGCGATGCTCCAGCTGCAGCCAATCGGTCCGGAGCACAGTGAAACACCGGCGAGCCTGGAATGGCGGTTTCGACTGGAGACGAAGAAGATGGCTTGATTCGGCCATTCCTGAGGATCAAAGGCAAAATTGAATGAGGGGAAAGCATACTAGGGCACTGGAACACAAAGTGACATGATAGGAATGACTAGGAACCCTTCAGTTCACCAGCAATGGAGGCGGTGGCGCACGACTGTTTTAGGGTTTTCGCTCTTCAAGCTCTAGAGCTCGATTGAGTGGATGAGAGGAGTGAGTGAGCGCATAAGCTTGGGAAAAGATGAAAGGTAGCTCGAGGGTGTCCTTTTAGAGATAATGCGGTGGAGATGAGCGAGGTGGAGCTTGGGCAGTCTTGGGCAAACCGGCGGAGCTTCACAACGTTGTACAGGCAGGGATGGGCTCGTGCGGGCAGGAATGGTTGTGATGTGACCGGAGTAGTTGACCATGGAAAACCATGGGCGAGGCGGTCGAGCGTGGCGGTCGCGACGAAGGGCTCATGGTGCCATCTTTGGGCCTTTCAGCGCGAGGTGGACGAAGGTATCTATGCTCGTGGCCCACCGGTAAGCGAAACAAACAAGAGTACTTGAAACGAGTCGGAGCATTTCAATGGTCCGATCTGAAATGGACGGTCCTAATTGAGAGTATCGTTCGGATGGTCCGAACGGCGTAATCGATTTGGTCCGTCCGATCGAGATTGAATGGTTCAGATCACGTGTGTCGTTCGGATGGTCCGAACGCCCCAATAAATCTAGACGGTTGATTTCAAATCCAACGGTCCAAATCACTTTGCGCTATTTCGGACCTGGTTCGATCGGGAAGTGGGTTGGGTTCAACCAGGAGGTTTGGGTTCAGGCCCGAGGAACAGTGCGGGTTGGTTTTTAGAAAACAAAAGGTAAGTCTTTGAGGAATTTTTAGATAGAGTTACACAACTCGAAAAATTCCAAAAATTTTACAGAAGGTTCTTGACTCAATGATTAACCTTGTATAAAATTTCCAGTGATTTTCATGTATTGCATTTTTGTCTAAACATTTCTCAAGGTTTTGTCCTAGGGTTTGACTAAGGATCTAATTGGTTTGACTAGCCCTTTTAACCTAGCAAATAGAATCTAAATATTATGAAATTTTTTAGAGGAGTTACTAAGCTGATCTAGATCCTAGGAAAAACATTTCCTAAGGATGATCACAAAATCTATTTTAAAAGTTTTAAATGATTATGCTTCTAGTCAATTAATGCAATAGGTTTTCAAAGTCAACAAAACCTTCGAAAGAAATTCCAGAAAATACAAATAACAGCATGATGCATAAAAATTTTAAATTCTAATCATTTTTATACATTTTAAATTCAAACCCAAGTTTGGGCTGTTACAGAGAATCTCGTCCTCGAGATTTGGTAGGCTCGAAAAAGAAAGAGGGAAGTTCGGCTCTAAGGTGGTCTTCTTGTTCCCAGGTAGCTTCGTCTTCGGTGTGATTACTCCACTGGACTTTCCGAAGGAACAGATTCGGTGGGAGTCCGAAGACATTTCTTGAGCTAAGATATGTGGTACATCATGTACGTCTAAAAGTTGAGGTGGCAGCTCCAGCTGATAGGCAACTTCGCCTTACCTTGCGAGAATTCGGTAAGGACCGATATATCTTGGTGCCAGTTTCCCCCGAACTTGGAAACTGCAGATATCTCGCATTGGTGAAACCTTGAGATAGACAAAATCGTCTACTTTAAAGCTCAGCTCACGACGACGGCGATCAGCGTAGCTCCTTTGTCGCGACTGTGCTTCCTTTAAGTGTCTCCTTATCGCATCCACCTACTCTTGAGCTTCCTGGATGACGGTTGGTCCAAAGAATTGTCGTTCTCCGACTTCAGACCAAAACAATGGTTGTTCTACACTTCCTTCCATATAGTGCTTCAAACGGAGACATTTGGAGACTGGACTGAAAGCTGTTGTTACAAGAAAACTCAGCAAACACTAGGCATTCCTCCCAATCCGTGCGGTAGGACAGCACACATGCTCGCAACATGTCTTCCAGTATTTAATTTGTCTAAATTACATGTTTGTGGATGGAACGTCGTGCTGAAAAATAGCTTGGTTCCCAGCAGTTCAAAAAGTTTTAAATTCTGCTTATTTTTATACATTTTAAATACAAACCCAAGTTTGGACTGTTACATTTACCGCTTTGTAAATAACCTGGCTTCTTGGGCATGTCACTAGCTGAGCCTCCTTTGTACATGTTCGTATCCTGTGTACATGTTCTCGATGCCGATGCACCTTTCGCTTCTTGTGCTGCAGAAAAGAAAAAAAGGGGTGAGCAACAACAAATCCAGGACTAAATGCCGTCGCGGTGATCAATACCTTCAAAATCTGACTAAAAGCCTGTTGGGGTGACGAATGCCCTTAGCATGCATGTTTAGGATTTTATGAATATCAGCCGGAGTAGACGTGTTTTGCAAAAACCTGAGAGTTCTTCAATTGATCACCGGCCCACACCACCAGTGAGACAGAGCTCACAAGCGCCATATGTACGTACTAAAAAAAAACCTCGACGCTAGCATTATGTTCAGGTTCCCAGGGCTCCATCTTCCAGAGCGATGTCGTTGGTTTAGGGTGGCTACCCGTTGGCTTCTGAACTTTTTTTATTAATTAACCCTTTTAAATGGGAAAATTGGCTCTGTGGCACTACAAATTTCGTCCTTTGCCAATGGACAACCAAAAACGTAGTTTCGCCATAACACACTACAAAAACATGTAATTTTGCCGTAGGAAATCGAGGCGACTATTTTATTATTTCTCGGTCAGAGGGGAGAGAGAAAGCATGTGAATTATCTATTTTGCCCTTTCTCTTCTTTCTCCTTCTACTCTCTACCATACCCCTCCAGATTCCCCTGGATTCCAAAATGGCTCCACCCCAAACCCGCTAACCGAATGGGAATATGGGATACCCGGCCACCACAAAAGACTCACTGCCGGTGGGCCCCACCCTCCGAACGAGGCAAACTAAAATCCAATCCCATGCCTCCCGGATTCCCCTACTTCTCTTCACAAAATAATGCCACACCTATTTGCCGTTTTTTTATCGTCATCTGCCTAACGGCACATGGCAATCTCCTATATATCCGACGCCACCGTTCGCCCCCATCCTCCCATGGCACATCTCCCGGCCCTCTCCTTCGTGTTCTTTTCGAAGTAGGATAAATTTTAGGGGTGTTCATTGCTAGCTAGGGGGGAGATGTCGACGCGTCTTGTGATGGACTGGTTTCGCCGCTAGGGCCGGCGGTGAACGCGACGAGTACCTATGCAACGATTCATGGACACCACGTCAACGGTGAACGCGACGCACTGCTCTTCTCGGCGTACCTCATATTCGCCATGCGGCTTGACTTCGCCATGCTCTCACGCGGGTCATCCGGGCCAAGAACACCAGGAACATCATGCTCACCAACGTGCTCGACGGCGCCGTGGGTGCGCTATTCTACTACCTGTTCGGCTTCACCTTCGCCTTCGGGAAGCAGTTCTTCAGGCTCTAGCACTTGCCCAAGACCGGCATTGGCTAGGACTTCTTCCTCTTCCAGTGGGCCTTCGCCATCGCCACCGCCGGCATCACATCGGGGTCGATCATCAAGAGGATGCAGTTCGTGGTGTACCTCATCTGCACTGTCGATCCTCTCCTCACTCTGGTGTCGCCGTCGCTTGCAGCTGGTAACATTTTCTTTTCTATCATCTTGCATTTGTGCTGTGCTAGTGATTGTTAATCTCTAGTGCTGTGAGAAATATCAAAGTGATAATTGTGGATCGGATTGAATTGCTCTAAGGTGATTCTTTGTCAAACAATGAATTTGAAATGGTAACTAGTATCGGACTTGAGTTAAACTAGAATTGCTTCTTGTTGTCCTTATGTTTACGTTAGTATTGCGTTCTACTCTATCATTTTGACTTGATATTTTTCTACCGAGACTAGTCGAGAACTTGATCATCTCTTGTGCGTTGTGTGGTTCTTGGTACTCGCTTGTAGATTGTATTAAGAGTGCTAATGTTGTGACCTTATATACTATATCAGATTTTCAATTCTCTATTTGCCGTAAGTTCAAAATGCTGGAATAGTTTCTTTATGGTATGTTGATCTCAAGAACCTTTTGTTGACTAAAAAGTTTAACTTGCTGTCTTGAGATAGTCCTTGACATTCAGTGAAGGATTAATATTTTAGCTCAATGTCTGATTTAGTATTATCGTATTCATTTGATGAAGAATATTAACATAAGTGTTGTGTTGGCCAAGATTATATCTTGTTCAACTAGCCTTCTGATAGCAGTATTTAAACAAATTAATCTGAGCTTTATGCTGATTCTATTTGTACCTTTTTTGGGTATTTGGAGCATACTGTTCTTTTTAAGTGACATAGATGATTTTCATGCTCATATCTCTATTGTGTCATTTAATTGGTTTTGGAACTATGCTTTATTCATAATTATTTATGTTGGGATTAAATCTGCAATTTTGCTAAAACTACACTGTATTCAACAATCCAGAAAACCTTTTGTTTGTGTTCATATGTCACTTTGTTTTGGATAGGTCTCTGTATGTTTTTGTTTGTGTTCTCCAACGCTCCTCTCACATGTGTTCTTCCAGGTTGGGGCTTCTAGAGAAGAATATTACTATGATATTGATTTATCAAGGTGTTGTGATCAAAGCACACTCGACTTCATGTGATTATTCTATCTAGAGACTGACAAAAAAGAATGATGATATCGATGTGATCCCCTTGCAAACGTGGCACTTAGAAAATGCAATGTTCTACTGTCTCTGCTGCATTATATTGCAAGTATTTATTTAGCAAAGTATATGGATCTCTTCTTGTGTTCAATCTCTTCGTGGGTTATACATGCTTCATCAAGAAAGGTGCCTTGTGTTATAGAGTTTATTGTGGAGGGTAAACAATAATTTTTTGCTATGTTCTGTTGATGGAGCAGGGTGTCTGCTGTTTGTTGAGTTTGTCTGTAATATCCCATTTAATTAATAGATAATTGAGGGATTACAAGAGGTATTTAAGAGTGAAATTTCAGAATTTAGTGAGTTGAGGAGAGTAGTGGGACGCCGGCCCACAGCCCAAGTGGGGGAGCCCAACTTAAGAGGGAGGGGGAGACAAAACCCCAGCACTGCTACAGTACCTTCGCCCTGGCACTGTAGCGCCACCGCACTGTAGCAACTGAGGTACTGTAGTAATCTTCCCCGTACTGCTATGCCAAGAGGAGAAAGGAAGGAGAGGAAGGAAGAAGAAGAAAGGAAGAGAAGGGAGAAAAGAAGGGGAAGTGGAATCGCGTGCTAGTTCATTATCTTCTTGTGTTCTTCAAGGGTAACGAAGAGTATCCCTCCCTGTATGTTTTGTATTAGATGCGATTATGATTTCGTTTAGTGGATCGATTATCAGCTACTGCTAGACCGTGTTCTGTCCAGAAACTTGAGCGGCTGTTTTCGGTCATCTATAGTCTGAATCTGTGGATTCCGTCTCTTAGAGATAGTTGGGAATTGTTCTTAGCTTTTCGAGCCGCCAAGAACACCCAATTCTGAATTACGGTCTCGAGATATGAATTTTATAGCGAGACTGTCCTGCCAATCTGTCGGTATCCTGACAGCTGTTAGTAATCTGAATTAAGCTATTAGTTAAATAAGAAATTAGAGGATCTTAATATAACAAAAAATGTAGGTAATTTCCATATCTTCCCAGAAAGCTAAAGAACGCAAAATTTGGACACTTGTAGCAAAAGTTATGGTGATTTTAGCGTACTGTCCAGAGAATCCGACGTGAAATTGATGTCTTTTAATTTGGCTTGGTAGGGGTATTAGATGGCCGGTTCAGGAGGGCCCCTCAACTAGGTTTAGTTGGGGAATTTAGTTACCTTTCCAGAAAGTCCTAGATCACCTTATTTGAACCCTTTAGTGAAAGTTATGGATTTTAGAAGTTGGCTGTCCACAGAGGGGACAGATCGATCGTTAGGAGTTGGAAGTTTGGAAGGCGTTTGAGAGTTTAGCAAATTTGTTTGTGCTATTAAATATATATTTGGTCCAGTATGTTTGTCTTAGCTTGGGTTATAATTATATTCAGGTGGGGGAGTGGTCCCAGGGGCAGCGTCCTCCTCGCGTCCACCGTTTCTGCACGGTTGAGGCAAGTATCCTGATTGTAGCATAAGTACGATTGTTTGATGTGATTGCTTGCGTTTTACTCATACTAGCCATACATGGATGATTGTGTGATGAGTATGAATAAAGCTTGGTGAATGTATGTTTATAGCTAAAGATTACCTTTGTATGTTGTTAATGCCTTACATGTTATTTGAGATCTGAGATTTTGGTATGTATTTGTTGATTCATATGTATGAAAGATAGAGTCATAGTACATCGCATATTGAAGCATAGCGAGACTTGGTCACGTGGTGACCAAGTATATCTGATTGAGGTCCCGTCATGTAAATGAAGGGCTTGGTCCCTACATTCGTGGAATGTGGGCATTGAATAGAGGTCCCCATCATGAAGATGATGGGCAATGGTCCCTATACTCATGGAGTATAGGCTCTTGTCCCCTGTGCGGAGGATACGAGCAAGGGTATACATCGACGGTTGTATACCCGCATTACCGATAAAATGCGAAAAGAGATAAAGATAAAATGATGCATTGCATGTTAGCATTACATAAGCATGAGAGTTGTCTTAGTGTAATGTTTCTTATGGTATGATGATGCTATAAGCTGTGAGTTATTGTTTCTTTATTGATACTTGCCGAGTCTTTGGGCTCACTCTTGCTTTCTTTGTGTTTTTAGGTACCACTTGCAAGAACGACATGCATGGGAGGGAGTAGGGTTGCTTGGATGCACTCACTACCACACACTTTAAATCTGAATATCATTTAGATCATACTCTAATAATAGCAAACTGTTGAGGATTAATTCATGGCTATGGTTGAATGTTTTGGAATATTTGTAATAATGAGAGTAGTAAATTTTGATCATGCTTGATAATGCTTAAGTGAGTAGATTATCTTGAATGCTTGAATGTATTTTGAATGTTAAGATATGGATTGGGTTATATGCAAATGTTGGAACCTCCGGTATACTTAGTTATGCAAAGGAGGTTACGTTAAATTTAGAACTATGCCTGTGTTTAAATTGTTTTTAAATTTAATTTAGTAGCATTCTAGGCTTTTGTTTGCACGGGTGTTACAGTTGGTATCGAGCGAAATTTGTCAGAGTGCGTGGTATGTGAATTATTAAAGTTGACACACTAAGCACGATGGGTGGGATTGGGTTATTGCATTGCATTATGCTTAGTTATGTTGTATCGATAATTCTGTTATGAAATGAGTGATATATCTATATTATAATACTATGGTAATTATGTGTGGGGATAACCCATGTTGAGAGGTTGAGGTCGTGGTTGTGGCCTGGGTTGTACGAGTCACACCACCGTTTAATGTATGAGAATAGGGAAGTGGTTACCTTGGATATCTTAATGCAGTGTTGATAGTGAGTATTTTTAGAAGAGTTGTTCTCTTCCTTGAATTTGAATCGGGTCAACTCTTGTCTAGTTGTGGTTGATGGGATTACTCGAGAAAGGTTGATGTTTCCTTGAGTTTACATTTGGTTATCTTGATGACTCATTTGTTGGTTGTTGAATTCTCTTGGGTTAGTGGTTACATGCAGCTTGATGTGTTTTTATTGATTTAATTTGACCCTTAAAGCAATCATTGTTTTCCCAATCGTTGAGTTATTCTTGCGGCTGGTGAACTTGGTTGATTGTTAAGATTTACCTTTGTATTGGAGTTTTGTTTTTCTCATTGGAAAACTCGACCCATTTATGTGCTGGATGTTTTTGGATAATGGAAGTTGTCTTTTGCAAGTTCTTTAGTATGTGAAAGCTTTAACTCAATGTATCTTTCTTTGAGTACTTTGAGTGTTGAAGTTGAATGGTTCGCTTTTATGAAAGAAGTTGTTAAACCCTTTAGCGATGTTTGTTGTGTTAAGTAAGAGGTTTTAAGCATAGAAGATAAATTGAAAATGTATGAGTTATCCGGTTGGGTCTGTAGTTTGGTGCGTAATCAATCTCAACCAAGATCCTTGGAAGGGAAGTGATAGATTTGATGTTGTCATGGAGTAGTTACATGATGAACTTGTTTAATGGTGTGACCACTCATACTAGGAATGCAAGACTTACTAAAGAGATGGGGTATATTGATGATTTGGTCCAACCATTAGGATTGTGGAATCCGATAGATTTATTTGGGTAATTCGGAGTAAAGTATCTCAATGGATTTGTTTACCCTTTAGTGATGATTATGTTAAGGATGTGTTTGAGCGATGACTTGGAGGATATTAGTCGATAATTTTCATAAGTGGCTACTTGATGTTTATACTTCATTGCTAGATTGAAACATGTATATCAGATTGGATGGATGTTGAGGTAGTACCTTGTGAAACCCGGTGATTAAATGAGATGATGTTATTAAATCTGTAGTTAAACTCTGAGTATAAAGTGGAATGTTGACTCTGTGTTATAAATGGATATGTGACTGTAAATAGTAGTAGGACTCTATTTGCTTACGTGATAAATACAACTGTCAATTGTTAATGATAATTGAAGTGGGTGTTGAGCAACACTTATGGTTGAATGGATGAATGCATAAGTGGTCTCGAATAGTGTGCCTTGCAAAAATCGTTATTTGATAGCATGATTTTGATAAAAGAGGGTTTTTTCAACCTTGTGCTTTGTGTCTCCTTGGGAGAGGTTTACGATGGGATAGTAGGATATGAGGATTCTAGTTAATAGTGTATTATCTCATTGTTAGTGTGATTGTCGATGAGGATTATGAAGATGATATTGAATGTTTTGTATAAAGGAATTGGGTCGCTCACGATATTGATTAAATGAAAATGCTTCTAGTTTAGCATTTGTGATCTTTTAGACCACGTGTTAATGTGGTAGTTGAAAGTGTTTTGAGCAAAGTGACGTCTTTGAGAGGTTTTATTAGTTCCTAAGTGGATTATGTGTTATGGTCTTGAAATCTCTTCTTGTTGGAGTTGGCATGGTGATCTTGTAACCAGCGAAGTCGTTTTCTTTGTTAAAGTAAAGAGTGAAGTAGAAGTATTGAGATTGAAGTCAAGTTTTGTAACTTGCGGTTTATCGATTCTTGCCTAAACTTTCTTTTTGCGGTGAGTTTCGAATCCCAAAAGCAATGTTTTATGCTCATTTGAGGTTTGATATTCTCTCGCTTGTGGGGCGTGTGCCCTCATCTATGATCTCATCTTTTTTTTAGGGATCATTGCTATTTGATTAATTCTCTTGATCTCGTAATTCTTGTAAGTAGTAACGTTTTCGTTGTGCTAAAATTTATTTCTATTTGCCTCTTCTTCTAAGAAAGGATTTAACCGAAGCAGTATTGCAAAGTCTTTTGGATGTGTTTTGGCTCTTTGGATAGAGGTGGTCTAGTAGATGTTTTTGTGAACCTTTAGGTGTCATGTTGTTGGAGAGGCATTGAGTAATAAATTGATTAATTAGAATAATCCTTGGAGAGGATTTGATTTAATTAGAGTGCTTGACTGTGGAGCTAACAGATTTTGTTGTGCAACTAGTAGGGCCTATAGCGAGATGCGGTCCAAGATCTTGTGTTCATTTTGACAGAACACTAGAATTAGCAAGTATGGAAATCTTGGTGGAGTTTTAGAGTATCGCATTTGGGTACTCGGTAAGATTGTGTAGAAGAAGTATGATGGTGTAGTTTAATGAGAGTAGCAGTGTAGAGATCTAATAGTCGTGTTAATTAATGGGATAGCGAGGATTGTTGAGATATTGTCAAGTATATTTCGGCCCGATGAGTAACCCTATGGGAGTTAGATTATCTCTAAGGATAAGCTGCGTCAAGAAAATATTTATTTATTGATGTTAGTGATTGAGTATGTTTGAATCTTGATCAATCGGTTAAAGTATTGCGAATGGGTATGTCGTGGTGTAGCTGAATTTGATTGGTGTGTGGGTTAGAGAAGATCTAAGATTGGTGAAATAAATCGCTTTAGGCGGTTACTGGATTATTGAGGACTGTTGATATTAATAACCGAGGTTATTGTTGAGCTGTGTGATATGTTAGAAAGCGAATTTGAGGAGTTCTTACCAAGTATAACGGAAATTCAGATGTAAGAGTCTTGGAGGTTAATTTTGGGCTTTGCATTTTTATATACTAGAACTTTGATCGCCCAATGGTAATGTGTAGAAGAAGTAGAATAAGGGTGGATTCCGAACAGTGGGATAATCATTGATAGAACTCTTTTGATAAAGTACATGAGAATGTGTGATGTGAATTCCAAGTTGTTCATTCTTATAGGATTGAGGTGACATGATTACATGTGAAGATCCATTTTGGGAAGCATTTGGAAGTCATCTATCAAAGTAATTCCATCAGTATAGGAGTTGGATAGAGTATGTTTTTTGTGGAAGTCATTAGAGCCTCTCTACAAAAGGTGTGGATGGTGAATTCGGTTTGAGCATAGCGTTGAGGTTGCATATTTGAGAGAAATTTTATTCCTAAAAGAGAAATTGAGAAAAGAATGTTTCCTCGAGTAGTGAAACACTCTCTTGATTCTTGTTTGAGCTATGTGTTTATGACGGATGTCTTTCGTAAATTGAGTTTGACTTTATGATTGGCATGTGTGGTTCTTATCGATTTAGAAAGAATAAAGGAAAATGATTGTTTTGGTCATTCGAGTGATCTCGCGGCTTGGCTTATGTGGTGTTTTTCTCCAATTGCCTACTTAGAAAGTGGAAAAGTTTTCATGATGAATCTTTTGATTTTGGATTGAGTCTTTTGGAGGAAGTTGGTTATGAGTGGTTTGCATTGTGAATTCTTTATCTTGATTGGGTTACGATTATAAGCAGTTTGTTTAAAACAAGTTCATTCGTGTGTCCCTGGTTAAAGGAGATGCTCGTTGTTAAGATAAATAGGTCGATTGAGAGTTGGAACGAGTTCCATGTATTACGTCTTGAGTGTGCGGATTGGTACCACGAGGAAGGTTAACCCAAGGTACATTGGTTTGATTTTGGAAGCTAGCATTTCTCTAGGACCGTCTCAAATCCATGCTTGGGTACAAAAGCGTTTTGTATGACACGGAGTCGAGAGAGTATTTGAGAGTGCAGGTGGGGATTTCGTTAGGGACGATGAACCACGAGTAAAACCTTACGTTCGAGTTTCGTCCGTTGAGTGTACCTGATAAGATCAAGACGAGCGTTGTGGTGTAATATGTTGGAATCCATCAAAGTGATGTGGTCTCATAAGTCCGAGAGGGAAGCGACTTGGGAGTTGGAGTCTTGCACGCACGAGCTATATTCAGAATTTTTCGCTTCGGGTATGTGTTAGTTGCGACTAATTTATGTTGTGGTTGTTCTTTTCGAGTAGATCGGTGAGTAGAATTCGGGGTCGAATTCTGTTTAAGGGGAGTAGAATGTAATATCCCATTTAATTAATAGATAATTGAGGGATTACAAGAGGTATTTAAGAGTGAAATTTCAGAATTTAGTGAGTTGAGGAGAGTAGTGGGCCGCCGGCCCACAGCCCAAGTGGGGGAGCCCAACTTAAGAGGGAGGGGGAGACAAAACCCTAGCACTGCTACAGTACCTTCGCCCTGGCACTGTAGCGCTGCCGCACTGTAGCAACCGAGGTACTGTAGCAATCTTCCCTGTACTGCTATTCCAAGAGGAGAAAGGAAGGAGAGGAAGGAAGAAGAAGAAAGGAAGAGAAGGGAGAAGAGAAGGGGAAGTGGAATCGCGTGCTAGTTCATTATCTTCTTGTGTTCTTCAAGGGTAACGAAGAGTATCCCTCCCTGTATGTTTTGTATTAGACGCGATTATGATTTCGTTTAGTGGATCGATTATCAACTACTGCTAGACCGTGTTCTGTCCAGAAACTTGAGCGGCTGTTTTCGGTCATCTATATTCTGAATCTGTGGATTCCGTCTCTTAGAGATAGTTGGGAATTGTTCTTAGCTTTTCGTAGCCGCCAAGAACACCCAATTCTGAATTACGGTCTGCGAGATATGAATTTTATAGCGAGACTGTCCTGCCAATCTGTCGGTATCCTGACAGCTGTTAGTAATCTGAATTAAGCTATTAGTTAAATAAGAAATTAGAGGATCTTAATATAACAAACAATGTAGGTAATTTCCATAGCTTTACAGAAAGCTAAAGAACGCAAAATTTAGACACTCGTAGCAAAAGTTATGGTGATTTTAGCGTACTGTCCAGAGAATCCGACGTGAAATTGATGTCTTTTAATTTGGCTTGGTAGGGGTATTAGATGGCCGGTTCAGGAGGGCCCCTCAACTAGGTTTAGTTGGGGAAATTAATTACCTTTCGAGAAAGTCCTAGATAACCTTATTTGAACCCCTGTAGTGAAAGTTATGGATTTTAGAAGTTGGCTGTCCACAGAGGGGACAGATCGATTGTTAGGAGTTGGAAGTTTGGAAGGCGTTTGAGAGTTTAGCAAATTCGTTTGTGCTATTAAATATATATTTGGTCCAGTATGTTTGTCTTAGCTTGGGTTATAATTATATTCAGGTGGGGGAGTGGTCCCAGGGGCAGCGTCCTCCTCGCGTCCACCGTTTCTGCACGGTTGAGGCAAGTATCCTGATTGTAGCATAAGTACGATTGTTTGATGTGATTGCTTGCGTTTTACTCATACTAGCCATACATGGATGATTGTGTGATGAGTATGAATAAAGCTTGGTGAATGCATGTTTATGGCTAAAGATTACCTTTGTATGTTGTTAATGCCTTACATGTTATTTGAGATCTGAGATTTTGGTATGTATTTGTTGATTCATATGTATGAAAGATAGAGTCATAGTACATACGCATATTGGAAGCATACCTGAGACTTGGTCACGTGGTGACCAAGTATATCTGATTGAGGTCCCGTCATGTAAATGACGGGTGTTAGGTCCCTACATTCGTGGAATGTGGGCATTGAATAGAGGTCCCCATCATGAAGATGATGGGCAATGGTCTCTATACTCATGGAGTATAGGCTCTTGGTCCCTGTGCCAAAGGGCGGTGCAAGGGTATACATCGACGGTTGTATACCCGTGACACCGTAAAATCGAAAAGAGATAAAGATAAAATGATGCATTGCATGTTAGCATTACATAAGCATGAGAGTTGTCTTAGTGTAATGTTTCTTATGGTATGATGATGCTATAATTGTGAGTTATTGTTTCTTTATTGATACTTCTTTGAGTCTTTGGGCTCACTCTTGCTTTCTTTGTGTTTTTAGGTACCACTTGCAAGAACGACATGCATGGGAGGGAGTAGGGTTGCTTGGATGCACTCACTACCACACACTTTAAATCTTTGAATATCATTTAGATCATACTCTAATAATAGCAAACTGTTGAGGATTAATTCATGGCTATGGTTGAATGTTTTGGAATATTTGTAATAATGAGAGTAGTAAATTTTGATCATGCTTGATAATGCTTAAGTGAGTAGATTATCTTGAATGCTTGAATGTATTTTGAATGTTAAGATATGGATTGGGTTATATGCAAATGTTGGAACCTCCAAATTATACTTAGTTATGCAAAGGAGGTTACATCGAAATTTAGAACTATGCCTGTGTTTAAATTGTTTTTAAATTTAATTTAGTAGCATTCTAGGCTTTTGTTTGCCTGGGGTGTTACATTGTCAGATTATATAAATATGGATATGTGTCGATGCTTTGTTTAATAAATGAGTAAGATTGTTTATCCCCACTTGTGACAAGAAAATGGCTACGCATGTGATAATCTCATGTGCGATAATCATAGGAGAGGACATTGTTATTTTGTGTGGCATATTTATGTACGATTTCACTACCTTTCCACTGCCCCTTCTACTGGACTGATTTTGTTAATAATACTTAGCCAAAAGTGAGTGGTTTTGAACAATATTAGTCATACTTGATAGTCTAGTTAATTAATCTAGTCATTGACATGCAAAATTTTGGTTTCAGTTTGTTGGCGTGACGTTAGTCATGGATTACAAACCTGGGATCCAAAAGAAATGGCTGCGTGTATTATCATGCTATGCTTCTTGGTGACTGCAGGATCACTCGTTGAAGGTCAGTTGATGGAAAATCAATTACTGTTTTTATGCATAGTATGAAATCGTGCTGTTTGTGCCTCTTTGTTCACTTGAATTTTCATGAAATCAGCTGCGGCTACAAGGGCCAGGTAGTGGTTTTATCTTATATACGCATAGCTTTAGCGGTTGACTTGTTTGTTATGTATGTAAAACACTTGGATTTGCTCATTTGCAGTCCTTTTTATGGACCTCACTCTATCCACTAACCATATATATATGATACAATAGATGTTATATGTAGTTTACTCAGATGTGCTCTTTAATTATTGGTGCCACATATAATATGTTTCACTGATACAATGCTCTATCCACTACCACACTTGGCTACATGTAAACAACTAGTCTAAGTTGTAACAAAAGGATAGATATCAAGAGGACCACATGAAGTGTGGCAGAAGAAGATCGAAACTGCAGGAGGGGGAGAAAGGGAGGTGTGTGCCATGTTTCAGAAGAGCAAACTACAGTGACAGATAGGGAGTTTGGGGGGGGGGGGGCTCCCTTCCCCATCTTGCATAACTTTCCGATGAGCATAAGTGCATTCTTTTTGGATTGTGCTATGTGAAAGATTTTCTGAAAAGAAGAAGCGTCAGTTCTATGCGCATATAATGTTACCAGCTTTGATGATGTTGTTGTTAGATAACTTTCCGATGAGCATAAGTGCATTCTTTTTGGATTGTGCTATGTGAAAGAGGCTTTGATGATGTTGTTGTTAGATTACTCCAGGTGCAATCAAATGTTACCAGCCATGTAGAGAAAATAGCCACATATAATTTGTAAATATTTAGTGTCTTTAGTACATAACAGAACAATTAGTACTACTTTAGATTCAAAACATAACACTTCCCACTTGTCTTATATGTGGCTATTTTCTCTACGTGGCTGGTAACATTTGATTGCACCTGGAGTAATCTAACAACAACATCATCAAAGCCTCTTGAAGAAGCAAATACCAATGCATGTCTTTGACTTTCGTGCCCTAGCATCTTTGAAGAGGCTAGGAGTCGAATGGATAGTGCATCTTCACAAGTCTCCTGGGTGGCTCCAGCCTGCAGAAGCATATCTAAAATATCGATGTTTCCTTCACATGCAACTGTTGTAGCTCCAGCCACCTGACATTCAAATTGTGCAGTAGTTGTAGCTCCAGCCACCTAACATTCAAATTGCATGCCCATTTGCATAACTATAGAGTATAGAATATTACATAACACGTTTTCCATAGAGATATAAAGAAGAATACTAAACATATGCAAAAATTCCCATTTGTCTTGCACTCCTACTAAGCATGTTGATGTTCCGTTCTTTTAGATATTTTCTCTTCTTTTAGATATTTTCTCTTCTTTTAGATATTTTCTCCCTAATGTTCACTCTTGTTTTGTTCTTTTAGATATTTTCTCCCTAATGTTCACTCTTGCTAAGCAATCATAATGTTTTGAGATAATTCAAACAAGTCATTTCTAATTAGCACTTAGTTGTACTGTTATCATGAGACTTCTTTAATCAATCAGGGGGACAGAAAATAGATGAGAACCTAGTCCCTCACTGCAGTAGAGATTTGTAAATATTTACAAATCTGTGAATTCTGTTTGGTAAATATTTACAAATCTGTCAATTGCACATATGCCTGTAGTAGCACAGTAGCATGGACTCAAAAGAGACAAGAAGTTAGAAACTTGTGCTAGATATACCAGTAGAGTTCAGTCATGCAAACTTGTGCTAGATATATTTACAAAAATGTCAATTGCACATAATGGACTACTTATGTTGTCCCATGAAAAACCATACTTTATGTTTGTTATAGTTAAGGTTCAGATATGAACCTGAGCATGAAAATGCTGCAAGAATGCATGTTGGTGAATGTTGCAAACAGGTCCTAACGGGGCTCAAGTATTATGCTCGAATTCAAGCCATAGTGGATCATTATCAGATTGTCAAAGGAGTAAAAATGTGCGACAAGATGGCCTATCTGGTGCTACAAAGTGACTTGGAATGCTATGATTGATGAGTGGTACAATCCAGATTGGATTAGGAAATCTGAGACAAATCATGCAAATCGATACACCACTAGATTTAAGCCTCACAAAGGTGGATCCAACCCCATTGCAATGATATGCCAAAAGCTGGTGAGTTACTAAGCTTTTTTTCAATTATGTGATGGACACTCCTTGTGTATGCATTTAATTTGGGATCCTTTTGTATGCCAAAAGTCTGAGAAAGAAGGGTGAGAAGTTTCGTCGATTGAGGCATGGGTTCATACACATAGAGGGCCAAATCCGCAAGATTATAATTCACTAAACATTGAAGAAGCCACTATATGCTTGGTAATTTTATTTTGTTAGTTTACTACGCTTTTATTTTTCTGATTTTTTGTACTTCCTCTACAATATTCCTTATGCAATTTGCTTTATTGGACATGAGAGGTATAAGAGGAAGTCTCCTGACCTAAATGGAGAGGGATTTGATTGGCTACGCTCTCCTGTGGATGCAAGAGCCTTGTATGACTGCTCTTATGGTAGGCCACATGGTAAATGGGCTACATTCAATGGGATCATTGATGATAGAGAGGCCCTCATAGAGTTGAAGAGTAGTGATGCCTCCTCGCTAGCTTCTAACGTCAACGTTGAGAAGAAGAGGAATGTGAGAGAAGGGAAACTCATAATGCTCGTTTAGCAAAGGATTATATATGCACAAACCTTGTTAGACTGGAGTAGTAGTGTGCACAACCATAATACCAACATCCAGAGGTTCATGGAGGTGCAATATGTCATTCAACATATTAGTTTTTACTTTGAATAATAGATGTTGAACTACATTTGACCTTTCTTGCATTAAATCTTATGATTGCGAGAATGTGGTGAAGCATCTTGGAATGCCTTCTCTACTGCATTCCACCTCCTCGCCTCCACCTCCTACATATGAAGTTTCAACATCTCCAAATATATCTCTTGAGGTATATAATGTGATCAAAGCTTACGTGATGCCTACTTTATAAGAGCTTATTTGCATGTTCTGTAGATGTTCTTTGCATGTATATATTCTGGATATGCCAATACTGGTTGCACACACCTTAATGTGCTCCCAGTCCATATTTTTTTTACTGATCTTCGAACTATTTTTTGTTGTATAGCCTCATACCAGCTGTTTAGCTGTTGGAGTAGAGAACCCGGATGATACATTGAATAGGATTGCTCGAGGAATGTTTGGAGGTTATGTTAACGCATCTGTTAGTCTTGATGGGAACTACTCTTCTCCATTTGGATGATGATCTTGCACTATTTTAATGTCACCATGGTCTAATTACGTGTGGAAGCATATTTTTGTTGCAAGTGGTGCATGTTGCCATATTTTATGGAATGACTTACGTGTAAGGGTTGCATGTTGATGTCTAAAACCTTGCTGGTTATTTGTACTTCAGTATGCATGTGTGTTGTGCACTTGTGGTGCAAGCGTGGGTGTTGTTTTTTGGACTTTTTGGTAGTGTGATGTTTACACTTGTATATGTTGGTGCAAATGTGCCTCAAATAGTACTTGATGGTCAATTGGAAATACAGGATATTGTTATGTTTATCTCTTGCATAAATTTTGTTTTGAGTGATAATGTGAATTTAGCATCTTTGAATATAAATAAGTATTTGAATAATGTATGTATACTTAGAAAAAAACAATAAATTCAGTATTCCTAGTGTTCATGCTAAATAGTAGGGGATGAATTTTGAATTAGCAATAGGAAAATAATATTTATATAAAAATGTTCCCTAGGGTATACAAGAAATAACGTAGGGAATTTGTTAATTTCTTTCCTAAGTGGCAAAAAGGAGCGGGAAATAAATTTTCCACGTTAGATGATAATGCCACGTGGATGAGATTTCCCTACCGTTTAAAATCCTAGGGAACGATTCTTTCCCTAGGTTTTCCCAAAAAAACCGCAGGGAATGTTTTCTTTCCCCACATTCTTTCCCCTAGTAGTCGTTCCCTACGAATGCCACTAGGGAAATCAATTCCCTACAGTTTTGGGCATGTTCCCAAGTATATTACTCACTAGGGAAAATGGGGATTTCTAGTAGTGCTTGGGACGCTGCGCGGCTACCTCCCTCCCCGCTCCCCTCCTTGCGGCTATAAGAGCCCCAGAAGCTCCCCTTGATTTCCCCCTTCACTCCCTTCGTCTCCGGTAAGTGCCACCCAAAGAACTCATCGCCGCGCTCCCTTCTTCGGCCACGCTGCCTCACCACTCCGCCGCCACTCCGGTGAGCTCCTCACCCGGGCAACCCCGTCACCGCATGCCCTAAGGGATGAGGAAGCTTACCCCCACCTCCATGCTTCCTCCCCGCTACCGAGGAGCCCCGCTGCCGTAACTCCTCCTCCTTCGCTCCGGCCGCCAGCCTGCCTCGGCCTCCCCACCGGCTCGTTGTCCTCCCAGCCCACGCGCGGCTTTGTGCAGCGTGCTAGCTCTACCGCTGCGTCGCCACATCCACTACTATGGATCACCCCATCACAGACGGTTCGGAACAGTCATCACAGACGGTTCAAAACCGTCTGTGATACGGAATATCACAAACGGTTTTTGTGTTAAAACCGTCTGTGAAGGCTAGTATCACAGACGGTTCTCTCCACGAACCATCTGTGATACAAAATATCACAGACAGTTCTGTCCACGAACTGTCTATGATACGCAGAATATCATAGACGGTTCTATCTACGCACCGTCTGTGATATGACTAGAATATCACAGACGGTTCGTAGCTAGATCCGTCTGTGATATTCTGCGTATCACAGACGGTTAGTGAACAGAACCGTCTGTGATATTTTGTATCACAAACGGTTCGTGGAGAGAACCGTCTGTGATACTAGCCTTCACAGACGGTTTTAACACAAAAACCGTCTGTGATAGTTCATCATCTTAACTACATTTTTGCTGTTTTTTGGCTAGCCTCAGGAATTGCTAGCCAGGCCCTCTGAAAACAAGCATGCAGAAAAACAGATACATCACAGATAATCAATTGTTGACAAACTCAAAATGATCATTACTCAAAATAAATTACAAAAGATCGCATTTGTTCAAGTGTTATCGCTATAGTTACAATTGGATTACAATTGAGTCAATTGTTTGTAGGTGGTTGAGAGGTGTCGGCTGGGTGATGCTCTGGGTCGGCGACGGAGTGAAATTCTCCGTTGTCCTTAACGATATCTGACATGATAAAGGCGCAGAGCCTCCCTCAAATGTCCGTGATCTCATCCGCAGCGAGTCCATCTAAATGTATCAACAAGTCCTATCGCTAGCAAGAGTAAAGTGGTAAGCATATATATTTAAATTTATAATTAGGAAATAATTATTTCGATATTGATAAACCTCGGGATCCTTCTTCCTAGCTCTAATGATTTGCTGTATATGATAGCAAACGTAGATTGCACATAACTCATCATTTGTTTTGCTGGTGGCACTACAAAAATAGAATTACATATATAGGTATAATCAGTTCGAGACAGCGTTATTATGAAGTATGATATAGGATTATCATGTTGTAGCGTGTCGAAAATTTACGTCATGTGTGTTAGGTCGGCGCTCTTTCCATTGTATATTCCTTCATTGGCAACATAGGCGATGAGCGACCTACATGATTCCAAAAAGTTATCATCGGCCATTTCAAGCGAATGAAGACTACAAGCGAGTTATGTATGGAGGAAATGAGTATACCTCTCGAGTATTCCTTTCGAATCTTTGAATTTGTGGTTATTGCTGATTAGGGAATCAAGGTATATCACATGGTTCCTCTTTGGTATAATGACTAAAAGGATCAATGGTACCTACTTATGTATGTCACTATAGTCATTAAACCTAAGTTCGTACTTTCACGTATAAAGTACAAATGACATTTGTATAGAAAGTAGTGACACTTACCCCTCGTTGTAGAGCACCACTATGTACTTCTTGTCTACTTGACGAAGCAATGTAAATGCCGCTATGTATTCCTCGGCGAAGGATTGAGTGCTCGATGGTTTGCAAAGATACCACGTGTGGGTCGAGAAACCCACCGATTCTTTCCATTCCGAACATTTTTTCACATGTATCTATACATAAGCAATGAGTTGTGATATTTATCGGTATTACGTGAATGTAGAACTTGATTGTATGCACTTACGATGTCCAACATCATAGAAGCAAGGCGTCGAGGCCAACGAGGTTGAATAGGCCATATAAGTCATTGAAGCCCACGATGAAGTTGCCGACCCATTGAAGAAATGCTCATTCTCGTGTCGATAGTGATTCGAGATCGCACCTTCTTTTCGGTCTTACGCATGTACGGGCATGCAAAGCGACAAGCATATCCAGGCGCGTATCGTGGCCGGAGCATAACGGTTTTCGATGATGTAGTTCCTGGACATCCCGGACTTCCCGGACTTGGGAGGTGCCTTAACGTTCATCGATTTTCGATTTGGCCTTAATGATTGGCAGCGTCTTCTTGCGAGACGACTCGGGAATCGATACGATGGCACGCTTTTGTTGTTCCTTCAGCGTCTTCTCCACGGGAACCGATGAGGTGGCCTTCTGAGGCGAAACATGAGGTGGAGTCATCGAGGGTCCCGTTGGGGAGGAATGGTCGATGTCGAGATCGCGCCTTCTTTGGGTCAAGCGATGTCCTTCTTGGGCCATTGGATAAAAGTGTGCACGGTATCCCCTAGTGTTCTGATGTCTTCGTTCGGGCGAATCTGCAGTGGGACAGCCACGAAATTGTCATGTACCATATCCACCTCGACCCTACCGTAACCCTGCGCCAGCTGGGTACCGTGCTACACTACCCCTTCTGGTATGGATGCACCATCCCGTCAGACCTCAATAGAAAGGACCCAACCATCCTCACTTGGAGCTTGCATGATCGGCCCTACAAAGCGATCATAATTAGCTAAGTTGTCCTATAGGTCTATCTTTGGTGCATTCCATAGATGTACATTACCTTGATGTCGTCTATCGGTAATTGGGCGTCGTCATGTTGAGAATTATGCATGGGCGATGCTACTCGATGTCGGCGGGGCGGCTCCCAAATTAACAGGCGACTTGCGACTAGCTCAGAGTTGATTCATTTGATCTGCAATCTTCGCTAGCTTTCCTTCAAATTTTTCGGTAATCATCATACCAACCGGTCCTCGCTTCGACCTTGGATCTCTTACTATTCCTATCGTGTAGTAGTCGTCTGCGAATCCATGACTCCAAGGTACGTTAACCCCAAGGCCTCGCGTGCGACAAGGGTGCTCCTTGTTTCGAGGGTAGTAGATAGTATATCCTTCTCCATATGCCTTGGAAGGAGCCTTGGGAAGTTTGGGCGATCAATTCACGCAGCGCAAGAGGTCATCATGTTATTATAGACACTATGAAGTTATGGACTTATTAACAACTAGGTAGTTCGACATATTTACCACACGTTGGGACACTTCTGAGTCTGCTTTGGGTTTGTGAAAGAGATCTTTGCCAAGACGAGACTTTGCCCTCGCTTTTAACCACTTAGGAACAGCGGGTCTGTGATATCGAAAAATGGCCCGATTCGTTCTCCTCCTCCGCCGCCCATTCCTCATATTTACGCGTATCCGGTGCGGTGCAAGTCTGTCTGCGGGTGAGTGTTTTGTGTCTGAAGAGCTTTGTCGCCGCACTTTGCTCCATAAATTTGGCCATCGTCTTCATAGCCACAAAGGCGTCCCATGTTTCCCGCGTCAAGAATCCATACTTCGCGAAGGGCGTCTGACTCGTGTTCACGTACTTCGTGACAAGAATGCTCTTGAAGGTCCTCCACGATTTATCCATCGTGGGCATCGCCGTCCGTTCCACGCGTGCCATATCCGCTACGCATAGTGAACTTGCTTGAAAGTTCGTCCCACGCCGCACCTCTCGCTTCTTTTTCGACGATCCTTCCACCTTGGTGTAGTGATGGGACCCGCTTCCTTGCAAGTATCCCGCAGATGGTCTGGAATCTCACCGCCGATCTCTTGGGACTCAGAGGGACCCCAAAGTCACTCACCTCCATGATGACCAGTCGGCCCACATGCATTTTTTATTTTCCTCTGTCATCTCGCTTTCGTATGATTATCGTCGGCGGAAATCCATACGCATTAGGAGGCGTCGGTGACAGAGGTGAAGACGGCACCTCTGCCATCTGCGGCGTCGGTGATGGCGGCGAAGATGGTTCCTCTGTCATCTCGCTTACTTGCTATCTATATAAGTTACATATGCAATAAAATGGATTACAAGTGTTCCAAATTAACAAATACATATGAAGTATCTCCATGTCATTTAAACTGAATAATATGCTCAACATGTGCAATATTAGCAAATAATCATAATTAATTCCAGCATAAATATGAAACAATAAAGCATTAATCCAACAGCATAGATAATTGCATAATTAATTCCAGCATAGATAATTATGAATAGTGCATAGCTCCCTAACCAATTAAATGACACAATAGTCATAAGACTAAGAAAATCAATCAAGTCATTTAAAAGGAACAATATGCTCATCAAACACAATAAGTGTACACTTAAAATCAACATAAAGCTAAGATTTGATTGTATGATTATTGCTCTCAGAAAGCTAGTTGCACAAGGTTTAACCTTGGCCATCACAGCACTTATGTCCAATGTAATCATCAATTGAATATGACAATTTATAGATTATGCCTTGAGATCAATTTACAACTTGCTATTCAAATCAACCAGATTCAAGCAAATTTACTCAACTTAACCAATCTTTGGACCACGAGACAAAGATTGCGATATGTTGAAATACTCACAACGGCAATGGTACTCAAAACCACCGAGAAGATCAACAGACAAGGCACGAGGGAGGACCAAATTAACATAATCAAATGTAAATCATTCAAATCATTTAAATTGATTGAAATGCAAAACATGTACCACATGTATATGAATGAAATTATACTGAGCTCAAAATTTGAAATTAACTCGAGCTCTCATATGGCAAGTTGCACAAGAAACAAACTTGGCTATCTTAGCACAAAGGTCTATTCTCTTCATAAATTGGATAAAAACACTAAAATTCAGATTTTGAGCTCTATCCAAAGCTTAACTAGACTGACATAACAATCACATATATAACAATCTCTTGTGATCTTTGTATAGATAGAAACTAGTGATATGAATCTTTTGCATAGATTGAACCCGAGCCCATCTTTGCCTGAGCCTACATCGAGCCCGACACCTTCGGAGTGTACGACGGCGAGGGGAGTACGAGGAGGCGCTGAGCCAAGACGAGGAGGGAGCCGGTGACAGGCCGGAGAGGAGGATGGCGATGGGTAGTGGAAGAGGAGGTGATGGGCTGCGTCGGAGGAGGGAGGCGGCCGCTCGTCGAGCTAGAGTCGGAGCAGGGAGGCGGTCGCTCATCGGGCTGGAGTCAGAGGAGGCCGTGCATCAAGGACGGTGGTGTCGTCGATGTCGGGGGCGGCGGCGCCGAGGTCGGAGGTGGCGGTGTCAAGGCCTAAGGGGAGGTGAACGGGCGAGCCCTAGAGGAGGCGAACGAGCGCGCGAGAGCTCAAGGGATGCGGGAGTAGTGGAAGTGACGAGTAAGAGCAAAAACCCTAGCAGTTCCCTCCTTATAAAAAGGTTATCACAGATGGTTCTATTATGGAACAAATCGTGATACGCCCCATATCCAGAGCGGTTCTATTAGGAAACCGTCTGTGATAAATTATCATAAACAGTTCCCTAATAGAACCGTTTGTGATATGGGGCGTATCACGAGCAGTTCCATAATAGAACCGTCTGTGATAGCCTGACAAAACCTAGTGACAATCTGTGATATCTTGACAAAACCTGGTGACAAGTGATTGTCAAGTCCATATGAACCTGGTGACAAGTATGATGACAATCATGACAAGTCCATATGAACCTGGTGAAAAGTATGATGACAAGTTCATAACACATTTGACTTCAAAAATTCATATCTAATTCTACTCAACTCCAAATCAAGTGAAACCAATTTTGTTAAACATCTTCAGATTACTACAATCAATGCATGGACAATACATAAAATTTATCCCCTTCTTCAACATATCCTGCTCGGCGGCTCTTCTAAAATCAACCATGCCATTAATGTATTCTTGACTCACACGGTTCACACCGTACCTCTAGTTTCGGTCCATCTACGCTACGCATGTAACAAATTAGTGTCAAATTAGATTAATAAACCGCAAGTACGTACTCTTCCTATTTACCAAACATACTTAAATTGATTAGCGATTAATTTATAGAAAATATAAAGGGTCATAGATCGTTACCCCTGGAGATCACGAAGAAAATACCAAATATCTCTCGAGAATCCTCTCCTTCTCCTCCCTTCCCTCTTTGTCGGTGGCGCAATGGCTTCCTATTTACCAAACATACTTAAATTGATTAGCGATTAATTTATAGCAAACATAAAGGGATATAGATCGTTAGCCTCGGAGCTCACGATGAAAATACTTAATATCTCTCGAGAATCCTCGCCTTCTCCTCCTTCCTCTCTCGTCGTGGCGGCGAATGGGCTTCCTATTTACCAAACATACTTAAATTGATTAGCGATTAATTTATAGCAACATAAGACATCTCCAGTAATCGAACCGATGCCGATTCAAAGAGATGTCACGTAAGCATTCAAAGAACTAGTCATTTTCCCCCAATGTATTGATCTAATTCTTACTCTTAAGTGGGACCGACATCTTATTAAAAAATCAAAAAGAAATAAAATCTCTCTCAACCGCTCTCTCTCTCTCCCCCCATTTCCTTCCCCCTCACAGAACTTGATGCATATGCTAACCACCCAATGAAAAATATTATTCTATTCACTTGCATCCGGATGCAAAGTTTGCATCGGTTCCTAGAGTTTTGCTTCGGAATCAGCAGCTTCCAATAAGCACGTACCTTGCAGATGCTCTAAAGGGTTATAGATTGTTACCCTCAGAGCTCACGACGAAAATACCAAATATCGCTCGAGAATCCTCTCCTTCTCCTCCCTTTCTCCTCTCCTTCTCCTCCCTTCCCTCTTTGTCGGCGGCGCAGTGGGCATTTACCTGGTGGCGGCTCAAATGGGAATGGGTAGGGGTCTAGTCCGGTATTTATGAAGTGGGGATATCACAGACGGTTCTTATTATGAACCATCTGTGATATACAACTATCACTGATAGTTTTTAAATAGAACCATCGATGATAGTTCACAGACGGTCTGTGTTTACAACCGTCTGTGATACTAGAGATTATCACAGATGATTATTTAATAGAGCCGTCTGTAATAGATCACAGACGGTTCTATTAATCAACCGTCTATGGTACAGGAGATTATCAAAGACGGTTCTTTAATAGAACCGTCAGGATATTCCTGCACGGTTCTATTAATGAACCGCTCAGGATAGATGCCTATCATGGCGGTTATTAATAAAAACCATCTATGATAGGTCGGTAGTGCAAATGCCTCGTCTTCGATTGCATCTAACATAGACGGTTCCAAAGGAACATTCTATGATGGGGTGTCTACTATAGCCTGTTTTGTAGTAGTGATCAACCGTGCCGCACTTGGCCCGAGCGCCCACCGCTACCTCCTTGTCTTGCCATTGCCGCTCTCGCTCCTCTTTGGCGCCGTCGCCGCCGCTCGTGGCCTCCCTACCCCCACCGGGTTCCGTTCCGCCCACCCGCCAACCACCCTGCCGCCCCACTAATCGGCACCACCTCCACTCCCGGCCGTCCGAACGCCTCCCCTGCCTGGCCCGAATGAGTCAGCCCCATGACCTTCTTTCTTCTCTGGACCCCCCTTTTTCCTTTGACTGCCAGCGGGTCCGAGCCCACGCCCGCCCGTGTGTGCTGCAAGTGGACTCGGTCCATGCGGTCTCCCCATGAGCCGTGGGCCCTATCGTCGGCTCTTTTCTCTCTCCCCCTTTTCTGTTATTTCTTTTAAAGGTTTAATTCAAAAGAGAAACTTCAAAATTTCATTTCTCCCTTGTCGTAACTCCAAAAATTATAAAATTTATTTCTAAAATTTTGTAAATTTAAGATCTTGCTAATGGCATAGGTCTTATTCAATTTAGAGTTAATTTGTTTATTCTTGTGTATTTATTTGCTCTCTTTGCCTGTTTGTGCCTTTTTCCAGTACCTTTGTCCGATTAGGATTCAAAGACGTGGAGGATCTCCCAATTGATCAAGCACAAGAATATGAAGATCTTCACGTGGAGGATCTCCCAGTTGATCAAGCACAAGAATATGAAGATCCTCACGTGGAGGATCTCCCAGTTGATCAAGCACAAGAATATCAAGATCCTCCTACGTATAACCAAGGTGAGTCAATACTTTGATCATTTCGATCCTACATTTTATGCAAATTATATTCATTTAAAATACCAAAATTGCATGCTTTAATTCTTTAATCAAATGTATGTTAAAGCTTAAGGTAGTTAAATACCCATTTGATGATTAATTAATTAATATGCCATCCATTGATATTTGAATCCATTATTCCATGTCACCCTAGTAACTAAATGGTAAATACTAGTTATATGTTGTACTTAAGTGACATGCTAGTCTTGCTTAAGTACTAGGACATTAAATGTCCCAATCATCATCCTTTAAACATAAAAGTGGATTTGGGCAGTCAGTATGGGGAAATGACTAAGATGGTTGAGTTGATGTATTTTACTCCTCAAAAACCCTAATTGTTGTTCCTATCTGGGCGGATGATATAATGAATGGTGTAATGTTGATGGGTGCTAATGTAGCCCAAAGAATGTTGGTTCTGAAAGGTATAATGTTGATGGGTGCTAATGCAAACCAAGGAGTTTGGTGTATGTAATAAACCACCCAGATAACCCCTAAGGACTTAATCTTGTCATGACCTCCCATGTAAAACAAGTACAACCACAAGTCTGCAAACTGCAACTTGGCCTAGTAAATTTATTGGACCCTGAAAGTCATCTCACTAGTGAAGACGTGCAAGCGCGAGCTGGGAAGGGACACTAATGGTGAAGTGCTTGCTACGACTCATCGTGGGGGCGACATCCTGCACAACTTATGGGACCCACCGCAAGCGCAGCCATATGGGTGAGATGACAGAAAGAGCGAGATAATTTGAAGAGCTATCGTGATTTGCCGCTCAACTACATGACTAAGGAATCATGTAGGGTAACGAGTATGACTATCTCTTGTGGGTACAAGATACAACCTCTGCAGAGTCTAAACTGTTTAAACAGCTGTGCCTACGATCAAAGACGGACATGAGAACTTTACTTGAGTTAGTTCTATTTCAAAAACCTTTGTGGATGGTATGAAAAATGTGGAGGGCTCACCTAGCCCTAAGTTTGGATTTTACCTGAGCTTAGCGGTGTGAATAATGGAGGTAGCTCCAATCAAATGAAGCATAAGGTAGAGTTTCCGACAGAGGGAACCTCTATTGAAATAAATATTGCACAATTACTCTCTTTAATAAAATGCAATTTGGTTAAAAATGCTAAGTGATAGGAAATTGTAAATATGATAATTGAAAATGTTGCTTTAGCAAATAAAAGAACCCGAACCATCCTTGTTAAACCTTGCATGTATATTATTGCATTGTGTATTGGCTCACGAGTACGGAAGTTGTGCTTATTCTCGCTCTTTCCTCCAAACCCTCGAAGCGTAAAACTCAAGACTACACGCATTTCACGAGGATCCGGTCGGAGGTCCGTGAGATGATGAAGCGTAGTTTAGTCTTTAGTTGTTCTAGTCTCACCCCAGTCTAGTTGACTCCACCGGTGCTTGTGTGCATCCTATATTATCTGAGTCTTTGGGTAATATCGGATGTACACAGGTTTCCCCTGTCGCTTGCCTGTGGAGAGACGTGTTCTACCCCTTTGCTTCCGTCGTCGCTTCCGCTTTTGTAATGTAATCTTTGGCCTTGTTCGGCCCTTTTGTAAAACCCGACCCGATGCGGTCTATGTAAACTCTGTGGTGTTAATTAATGAATGGTATGGTATGGTTTAATCTACGATATGTATGGATTGATTCAAATGATGTATCGCTGTGTGCTATTCATCGACGAGGAACAACATGTTGTCTTTCACAGAGGATTTGGATTCTCGGAATCCAGGTCCACCAGTGCGCACAGTTTTTCCCCTGTAGAAGATAGGATCGAATGCATACTTTCACCGGATACTCTAGTGTTGTTCAAGACAAGTTTATGAATTATCTCTTGTTTGCTATTAACAACATTGTCACTTTTATCTTGCAAAGTTAGCACAACCATCGACACCCCGACGAGAGTAATGATTGTTGAGAAATTCCACTCTTGAAGGTACACTCACCGGAGACGGCTTCTTTCGAAGTGTCCCATACTTTGCCGAAAGTGCTTTTTTATCCGCACTCGGCAAAGAGGCAATTTGCCGAGTGCCATATAGAAAGAACTCTCGGCAAACATCCGCACTCGGCAAATAGATGGTTTGTCGAGTGCCGGCACTTAGCAAACAATTACCCTCTAAGAATATATGGTTTGGCTTGAGGAGTGCGTCGCACTCGGCAAACAAGAACATCGGCAAAGGGCACCATCATAATCGGCACGGCACCGGCGTTAACCCTTTGCCGAAAGTGTCCAAAAATGACACTCAAGAAAAGAGCCTCCTTTGCCGAAAGTGTCTTCTCTCTGACACTCGGCAAAGAGGTTCCTTTTCGAAAGTGTCATTTTAGACACTCTAAGAAATATTTTTTTTTTTAAACATTTTTATCCACATTTTTCTTCTTCAGTGTACTTAATTTCACGAGTGCATTTCAATTAAGAATTAATTTTCGAGATAATTTTAAATTGTTAAGCTGTCACGCATTTATGCTTGCAAACCTTAGAAAAATGTAAGAATACATGACAACTTCTTCTGAGATTCTTCTATTTGCAAGCATCAGACGTGACAACTTGCGAAACCTTCTCAAATTTTTATCACAGCCTCCACATATGATATCATGACATCTTGACAAGTTTCATGATTTTCGGACTTCGCTTGCTTTTTATACAATTTAAAAACAACTCGACCGCAAGTTCGTGGTCATGTTTTGTGAACAAGATGTTCAAATTGGTGGTCTGCTCTCGGTTACTACTCACATTATACTAAATAACATGAATATCATTTTTCCATTCATTTTTTTCCATTATTCGAATGACTAGCAGTTATAATTTCAATTATCCAAGAAAATTCAATTAATTCAAATAAATTAAAGAAATATAGAAAAAGTCCGAGAAATATGCCACATTGGAACATGGAGAAAGGTGTATTGTATGAGGACCGCAGAAAAGTTTGAGGTCAAAAGTGGAAAAATATATGAGTTTGTCGAGTGTCAAAAATGGCATTCAAAAGGAGTTTTGCCGAGTGTGACACTTAGAAGGAGGCTTTTTGCGAAAGTGTCCGCTTGACACTCTAAATCATTTTTGAAATTTTTAAAACCCTCTTGCCGAAAGTGCCGATCGGGGCACTCCAAAGCAAGGGGATTTAAACCCGCACGCCCAGCTGCCCACACACACGCACACACCGCAAGACTCAACACAGCCCTCACACACACACAAGGCCATACCACACACACACACACACACTACGCACACACACACACACACACACACACACACACACACACACACACACAAGCGCCAGCCAAGGCCACGGAGGAGGAGGAGAAAGAGAGGAGGAGGAGGAGAGGAGGAAGAAGGTGAATTCTTCCTAGCTTCCTGTACAATTTCTAGCAATTGTGAATAAAAAGAGAGAAAATGCTTTGTGAATTCATCCGATTCTTAGCCATGAAAAATGAAGGCCATCTCGCTTGTTTATATATACACTTTATTAGTTAGTATTTTAGGTAGTTTCACATGTGAATCATGAACACTTACGCTTCTATGTAATCACACACTTCATTGCCTAGCTTCATTTACAAACTGCTGATACTTATGCGGGTATATGTTGAAACCGTGTCATTACCCTCGCTTGGTTTAGTGATCCGTGAAATCGATTAGTGGATTTACCTCAGAGGCTTAGGAAGAAGGTGAGTGAGTCAACTAAGAAACCGCACAACTTAAAGAAAGAAATTATATATATGCATGTGTATATTTCCAGAAACATACAATACACGTGGCAAAGTCCAAACATATCTCTTAACCACATTAATACATATATACGTTGTTCATGCAAGTACTCCATATTTAATAAACTATTCTTTTGCTAAATGAAGTCCCGGTGTCTAGTGGATTTAATGAATTTTGTGATGTAGCGCTTTTGGCTCTTTCTTTGGGACTTATGTGTCAAGGATATACTTTATTTTCCTTTCTCATGAATTATACAAACCAACTAAAGAATAATTTCACTTTCCAAAAGTATAATATCATTTCTTTCTCTGCTACTGTGCAAATTATTATGATGATCCCGGCTATATGAAATGTGTTATTCTTAATTTCTTAAGTACCTCAAGAATTCTTTTGACATACAATACATTAATTGTTTCATTTCAGACGAGTAGATATAAGAAATCAAGACCGATTAAATGGCATGAAAGCTTTATTTATCGTTAAGATCCTTGGTGCATTTATAAGTGCGCTACTAAGAATATGTGCAAATCAAGAACGCTTAAATTAAAATAAAATGTGCATTTATACCATATGCTTATAGTCAACTCTTTTACCATGTGACTTCATGCATGCATTGTTCTCTTCATTCTTCAAAGCTTACATCCAACAGCTTGGAGTCAAGTAGGATTAGGCTAAGCCAGTTTGAACAATGTGTTCAAACAAAGAAGAGTGAGTAAAATTGCGCTTTATTTTAACTCTCCCAAGCAGGAACTCACCGCGTTATTTTTCGCACATATTTTTCATGTCCCGCATATGCAAACTCGACAAGTGACAACTCGTGACAACTACTATAATGTTCGTGGTGTCTTGTTGGGTATCGAGATCGCACCACCGGCCTTCCTTCTCGCCTTCACCAGTAATGAGACACTCCCATCCATCCCTTAATTTTACAATAATTACTCAACTGCGTTAATTCCTTGGATCGCCTCGAATTTAACATTTTAGCAAATTAGCACCATTTTTAACTACGATGAGCAACTTGGATATTTGACCGGAGTATGGGAGTTGGATAGTGAGGAATGACTATGAAAGTTTCATAATAACTGTATTTACTACTCTATAGGCATTTCAATAGTTCGTCATAATTTAGAAAAATGAATGATGAACAAAGATGGAAGTTCTATTATTTACTTCCACATCAACTCGTGGGTGTGTGGTCCCGACTGTCACTTATCATTGTTTCAATTACTTATTAAGGATTTATTTAATGTTTTGATGGCTCATTACCTTACAAACATGATGTCTACTACCACCGATCACAAAAAAGTGTTGTTATTTACTTTTGAAGTATTCATGATGTAACTTTGACCGTGATTTCTCCTAATCATATATTTTCTCGCTCCTTTTCAACATGCAATCTTATTTGTTGCCCTCGATGATGTACTAGAGCATCGACGTCGGGATCCTAGGCCAATGATTTTGTTGATTTATCGACCAGCGTGAACTAGCGCTTGGGTGATTCCGTAGCATGTGACGCATCGCTATGATTAGGATTCACAGATCTCGACCGCTGCCGCCGCCATCGCACCGACTCCGCCACGCCCCGCTTAGCCCGACTCCACCGCCACCCTAGGTATAACCCTCTTTCCATATCATGGTCGAGATCACGAACCCGTTAAGCGTCTCCTGCTCGAAGAGATACGGTTGGAAATATGCGATATTTCCATATCTAAAACCGTGACTGCTTTCAATTGTCCGTTTTTGACAGCCCGCGGATGTAGGTGGGGTTAGTTTCATGGTTCCGCTTCGATCCGAGACAGTTTCGCATCATCTCCTGTTGTTCTCCGGATACACACTCTCCCCGGCAGACGGTATTTGGAGAACAATGGGAGGTGTCAGCCAAATTTGCCTCTCTGATAGGAGTAGAGCATGGAAACTAACCTCATCTACGCATCCTGTGGATTAGGACCTATCTTCACCTATTAGATAGGAGAAAGATCGTAGATGCATTTGATTCTTATATTACTCCTCGATATGTTAGAGGATGGATGACCGTGAGTGGATGTACACGGCCGCTCAAGTCGAGGTTCGTTGTCCGATGAATGGATTGAGAAGACCGATGCTTTCTTGGAACTAGCATTTGCCAAGGTTAAAGGAGCGCGTGCCACTTGGTGTCCTCGCAGCAGATGTGCAAACACGCGTCGACAAACAAAGGAGGTCATGGGTAAACATCTTTGCAAGTTTGGATTTACGACAGACTATACCGGTGGATCTACCACGGTGAATCCGATCGTATGAGAGAGGAGGTCGTGAGACCACGCTACGAGGATTATGATGTTGATGGCGGGTAGGAGACATGTTAAATGACTATCATGAAGCACACTTATTTGAAGGACGAGGGAGGAGGAGCAGAGGCAACCGCAAAGGCGATTATTTACATGTTGTCTGCGCACGTAAACCCCTTCACGGCCAGACGAAGGTTTCTCAACCGATGGCATTGGACGCGAATGGCCTTGAAGTCCCGGGCTTAGCTTGAGTCGAGACGCCGATGTTATGTTGATAGTTTTTGGCAAAGATGCTTCCGGAGGGTCACATTCTCGCCAAAGAGCATGTACGAGTCAAAGAAACTCCTTCGCACTTAAGATGCCATATGAGCAGATACATGCTTGTCCAGAAGGGTGCATCCTATTTAGGAAAGAACACGCGAAGCAAAGCATCAGGCAAAGTGTGGATCCTCTAGGTTCCCGGAGGTAGACTCGTGATGGTCAAGAGGCGACTTGCATCCCCGTGAAAATCCTACGGTACCTTCCGCTCATACCGAGGATCCAACGGCTATACATGACCGAGGAAACCGCGAAAACAGATGACATGGCACAAAAATGGACGCCGACATAATCTCGAGAAGCTGGTACATCCATCCGATGGTAAAGCATGGACCCACTTTGATGTGATTCATCGTGAGAAAGTCAGAGGCTCAGAATGTACGTGGTTATGGCAACAGATGGGTTCAACTTATGGAATGATGGCCGCCCATACACTTGTTGGTCCGTGTTCGTTATCCCCTCAATCTCCCCGGCCGTTCTCTTCCAACGACGTAACATATTCTTGTCGTTGATAATTCCTTAACACCGGGAATAATATGGGTGTGTTCATGGAGCCCGTGATTGATGAATTGGTCCGTGCTTGGGAGGAAGGGGTATGGACATACGAATCGAGCTACAAAGAGAAACTTCAAAATGCATGTTTGGTACCACTACTCCTCGCATGACTTCCCGGCGATGGGATATTCTCATGCCGGTGTGTTCACGGAAGTTCCCATGCCCAAGATGCAAGGCACTCAAGTTCATTTGGTTTGTCAAGGGTGGCAAGTATTCTTCGCTCGACAAACATCGACAATTCCTCCCTCTTGACCATGCATTCAGACGAGACATCAAGAACTTTACGAAAGGTGTCGTAGTTATAGACCCTGCACCGCAGATGATGACCGGTGCCGCGGTTCGTGCTCAGATAGATGCTCTCGAGGTCAATCAAGAAGGTGGTTTTGTGGGATATGGTGAGCAACATGCATGGACTCATAAGTCGGGCTTGTTGAGGCTCCCCTATTTTGATGACCTTCTTCTTCCACATAACATTGATGTAATGCACACTGAAAAGAATGTCGCCGAGGCACTTTGGGCAACAATCATGGACATTCCTGATAAGACAAAGGACAACATTAAGGCTAGAGTGGATCTGGCAACGTTATGCGATAGACCAAAGCAAGAAATGAAGCCTCCTAGAGGCGGCAGGACATGGAGAAAGCCTAAGGCCGAATTCGTCTTGACCAGGCCCCAAAGGAGGGAAGTACTAGAATGGTTCCAAACGTTAATGTTCCCTGATGGGTATGCAGCGAATCTGAGGAGGGGAGTGAACTTATCTACTATGCGAATCAATGGGCTCAAGAGTCATGACTACCACATATGGCTTGAGCGGCTTCTTCCGGTGATGGTTCGAGGCTATGTCCCTGAGCATGTCTGGCTAGTGCTGGCAGAGTTGAGCAATTTCTTCCGCCAGCTTTGTGCCAAGGAGTTATCTCGGACCGTGATTGCAGACTTGGAAAGAATGGTACCTGTGTTGCTCTGTAAGTTGGAGAAGATCTTTCCACCCGGCTTCTTCAATCCGATGCAGCATTTGATTTTGCACCTCCCGTATGAGGCACGAATGGGGGGGCCCGTGCAGGGCCGTTGGTGCTATCCAATTGAGAGATGTCTAAAGGTTCATCGAACTAAATGTAAAAATAAATGCAAAATTGAGGCTTCCGTTGCAGAGGCATACATTTTGGAGGAGGTGTCAAACTTCACAACAACGTACTATGGTGACAACCTTCCTAGCGTGCACAATCCACCCTCGTTATAATGTTTGGCGAAAATGAATCGAACCTCAAGATTTTCCGAGGGCAACTCGAAGTGCAAGTGATGCGACCCCAAGACCTTGAAACATGAAGAGTGGCGACTATCATGCTATATGTGTTGAACAACCTTCCAAGTGGAGCCGTACATGCGGTAAGTTGTCAACAAACTTGTTCTCGAGTAGTCACTATTCTCGCATCCAACCCCTTGTTTCTCGTTGGTGCAGGAATTTCATCATCAATTCCGCGTGAATCAAGGGAACCTACCCGCAGAAGCCGAGACCCTTCTTAGACAGGTGCGGAAATGGAATGTCCGATTTCATTTCTTGGTTCAAAGAAGGTACCGCCCAATTTAGCTCGTACTACGCTTGACATTACAAGTTGCTCAGACGGTGAATAATATAACGAACTATCCCGCTTGAGCTTGCAGGCCAAACCGGCGCGCCTATGAGTGCCGAAGTTGAGACAAAGTTGCCGATGGTCGTGTTTATAGGGTAAGCTCATTTACCGTTATGACGTGAATGGATATCGCTTTCACACAACAAGACATGAGCAGAGTCGCCCAATCAAGAACCACAAATACCGGAGTTTTTACGCTCGCCTTGATGGGGTCGAGTATTATGGAAGAATTGAAGAAATATACGAACTCACGTTTCATGGTTGCAAACCTCTTAATCCTGTCATATTCAAATGCCATTGGTTTGATCCTGAAGTAACGAGACGGACCCCTAATCTTGGGCTAGTCGAAATTCGACAGCCATCCGTCTTACCAGGAGACGATGTGTATATTGTGGCTCAACAGCCACGCAAGTATATTATCTCTCATACCCGCGTTAAAAAGACGACTGCCTTAAGGGTTGGGATGTTGTGTACAAGGTATCGCCACACGTAAACTACCTGTCCCAAACAATGAAGATTACAATTTTGACCCAAACACATATGACGGAGAGTTCTTTCAAGAAGAGGGGCTAGAAGGGAGTTTTGAGATAGACTTAACCGAAGCGATCGGAATGGAAGTAGACAATGAAAGGGTTGTTGATGAGGACGCTGGAGATGAGGTTCAAAATGTGAAGGACTTAGAATTACTTCAGCGATTACATTTAGGCAATGACAGTGATGACAACATTGCTCCTTCGAATAGTGTTGATTATATGGACATGGCTGATAGTGATGATGAGACTTATGATCCAGCTAATCCCGATCATTCTGATTATTTCTAATACATGTAATACTTTGTTATTTTCTAATTATGTTTTGTTTATTTTGCATCTCTTTCTAAGTACGTCTTGTTTATCTGTGCTTATTGGTTTACTCTTTTTAATTGCAGGTGATTGAACAAAGATGGTGGGCGGTATGAGGAACGTAAGGTCGCTTTACCAAAGACGGCCTGATGCAGCTGAGCAGTCGGGGAGCAGGAGTAGGAGGAGCGGGAGGAGCAGCAGGAGCAGGAGGAGCAGGAGCACTCTTGAGGGGGAGCGGGAGGAGGAGCGGGAGCAGGAGGAGGAGCGGGAGCAGGAGGGGGAGCGGGAGGAGGAGCGGGAGGAGGAGGAGGAGGAGGAGGAGGAGGAGGAGTTGGAGGCGGCAGGGGGTTCCGCTTCCTCTGGTTCGTCAGTGTCCGGGTTGCGAGGTCCTCGACTCTCCCGAGGCGCATCGATACCTCGAGAGACGCCACGATTCAACCCACTGGGGCTAGGTAAGTAACTTTAGATGTTATCACTACTTTTTCATTTGATATGTTGAAAATCACAATAGAAACTAATAATTTATCTGAATCACTTGGGCAGGGGTTGGACGCTTCGTCGCAGGTGATCACAAACGCCATGTCAATGGCATCACGGTCTTTGTGCAAAGCTACACTTCCCGGCCCGGTTGCGTTTGGCGGAGGCGTGAGCCGCCTACACGTGGGACCACTACGTCGCCTTCCCGATTTACCAGATCGGATGGCGGTGGTATTCGCCAACAAGGCGACGCGGTGACTGGCCGAGTCAGGTAAGTCTTCCTCGACTACATTGCTCAATACATCGCATTCATTGGACATTCTTGAAATAATGACCGGATACATCGCGCCTATATGCAGGATTTCTTCAGATGCCGTGAGGGATATGAGGCCAAGGCGGCTAGTGTGGCTCACAAAGCCCGTTATAAACTCTTGAAGGACATGCATTACGAGGCGCGGCCCAGTGCCATCGTAATATACAAAGCTACCTACCTTGGTTTGAAGATCAACAAAACTCAAGCAAGAAACATGAGGTCAATTCGGGAAGAATACATACAGTAAATATAGAACATTAATACTGATTTTTTACGAGATTAAGCACGCTTAATTTGATCTTCTTATATGTCATATACTTGATGACGTGTAGGTGCCTCCGTGGTGGTGCGCCAAAGATCTCGATCCGGGCACGATGGTGGACAAGTGGTGCGCCGCCGAGTGGGAGGAGACACACAACGCTGTCGAGCGGCGTTGATGATGCCAGTGCACCACACCATCAAGGCAATCAGAGCCTCGATTTAATTCGCGGCTACATGGGTACGTAATTCATTTCTTTATTATAACGCTCAATTCTGCATAATTTCTAATCATCTTGCTGTTTTTTTCGCAGTCGTCGTCACATGGTGGCCAGCCTTGCTCCCAGTTCAAGGCATGGGCTTTGGCCCACAAGGGCAAGGCGACGTCCAACATCGACTACAACCCGGAGGACCCGCCCTCGGTGTACAGCAATGCGACCGTCCACAGCCGCCTCAGTGAGTACACATCGATGGCAAGGGCGGTCCATGGGCCAGAGTACGATCCGAGCACCCAGGACCTTGATGGAGAAGTCGTCATGAGGGTGGGAGGAGGCAAGAAGCATGGGCGGTACTGGATTGGCGACAGCACACTCGACACGGCCACTACTCCCACTCTCTCCCAGATTCGAGCAAGGAGCACGAGCTCAAGCCCGGCCATACGCCCACAACGGACACTTGCCTGATCCGGATGGAGGCACTCCAGTTATTTCTGCTTTTATTCGCTGCGCTCATTAATTTTACATACCTTTGCTTTGCATTGTAACATTGGGGTGGAATATTGTAGGCCCATTGGAAGAAGAGAAGAGGCTACGGAGGATATGGCGGCGAGGATGGAGGCCGATCGGCAGAGGAATGAGGCCGAGCGGAAGAATGAGGCCGAGCGGCAGAGGATGGAGCAGATGTTTGATGGATGCAAAGTCTTGGCGAGAGGATGGGTCAACCTCGCCACCGAGCTATTCCTCCTCCACCTCCTCCTCGCAACTACTCCCCGTGAGTTTGCCTTCTCTACCTTGAGCTCTTTACTTACCATGTTTATTGCTTTCGCTTGTGCTTTGCTTTACCTTAAATCTTGTCTCACACATGCAATCTCTTCTCCTTTGTGCGTAATCAATGGTGGCTTCAATGATGTGCGCCATGACTCATCACATGAGTCGGGTGGCCAACTTGGTGAATGATGGACTATATGTGATATATTGTGACTTGTGATATGTGATATATTGTGACTTGTGGTGATATATGTGATATATTGTGACTTGTGGTGATATATGTGATATATTGTGACTTGTGGTGATATATGTGATATATTGTGGACTATATGTGATTACTTGTTGATATATCTGTGATATTGTGACTTGTTTGAGTGGGGTGCAATAAACAATTAAAATAGTCAGTTTTTGGCCACTTTGCCGTGTGTTACACTCGGCAAAGGGAGGCTTTGCCGAGTGTTATGGTAAAAACACTCGGCAAAGTAACGTTTCTGAGCATTCTGGGAACATTGTTTGCCGAGTGTTTAATATTTGCCGAGTGTCATGGTAAAAACACTCGGCAAAGTATGTTCGAATGCTCGAACGCATTTTGCGAGTGTTTTTACCATGACACTCGGCAAAGATTAATATTTTGCCGAGTGTCATTATGACGACACTCGGCAAAATAGAAAGCATTGCCGAGTGTCATTCCGTCCTGGCACTCGGCAAACGACGCCGTCTCCGTGTTCTCACCGTCCACTACCTTTTGTTTGCCGAGGGTCGGTTCAGACTCGGCAAAGCCTTTGCCGAAAGTGCTCGATGAAAAGCACTTTCGGCAAAGAGCTTTTTGCCGCCGTAAACTATGCCGTGTGAGGTATGCGTGGGTGGCACTTTCGGCAAAGCCGTTGCCGAGTGTTTATCGCCCTTGCCGAGTGCCACCGCACTAAAGCAAAAAGCGCTGAGCCCGTAGTGGTATGTGCTCGTGTGGCTCCTCTTGAAAGGACAAATCTATATAAAAATGGTAGAGCAAGCTAGGATGAATTTATATATGTACTTGTTTGTTAACTCAAATGGTAATTTTGTTAGAAATTGGTTTGCACGTTATTATCATGCGTGATTGATGATTTAGCATGCACTGTTGGCTCTTGTCTTTAAAATAATTTGGACGATTTCCTTTTGCAAATGAAACTTGCCTTAATTTCACCTCCAGTTTGACAACCACTGCAATGGAAAAATCACGCTAGCTGTTATTGGAACTGATCGTTTGCTGGACTTTAGGACAGTTGCTGCTTTGAAGATTGATGAGGACTAGCTCGGTGCTGACGGGTACCTGCCGCCTACATATATATGTTGCTTTAACTATTAAGTACCTGTCGCTGGAAATAACTTCATGCAAGTTGCGTCTGCCTAAGATAAATATTAAATTAACCTGTCAATCATATAAGCGTGATACTAGCAAAATAACCGTGAGGATCCTTTGGAAATTTTAATATAGAACCCGGCTTACACTCTAGATTATCATTCTTTCACGCGGTTTAGATTATGTACCCATGTACCATTGGATAGAGCCAAGGACTTCTACAAACCACAGGCGTTAATTGAAAAACACCCTTTAGCAATTTTACTTGCATGTAAGCTGCAGCCATGGGTATCGTGAATACCGTGTATATAATATGTATGTGTATATCATTTGTTTCATCGTTTTAGATCAATACGGGATAAGCTAGTACCCAAATCTACGATCAGAGCGACAAGTACTTTTTTCCTTTTTTTTGAGAGGCAACAACAAATACTATATGCTTGCACAATGATTGTAATTATATATATTCAGTTCATGAAAAGATGAAACATCGAAGTGACTAAAAGAACACAGAACTAAATCATCATTAATTTTTTTTTTTTGCATACTTGTCAGCATGGCAAGCAAGGATGATTGCAGACTTAGTGCTGACGTGTATATAGTGTTGGAACCAAGCCAAATTAAGAACTCTCACGCTCGAAAGAAATTCATGCTATCTTGTTGTCGCAAGCTAGCACACACACACTATCACGTGGACGCACACACGCATACAGCACGAAGTTAACAAAAAAAAAAAAACAAACAAACAAACAGGAGACGGCAAGGACGGAGATTCTTTTGTTGCCGCTAGAAAGCTTGCTGCCGATTTTGATCATTGACTTCTTTAATATATATTGATTACATCCAACCAACTAACAATCAACTAACCATGAGGAGATAGCTATTGACTGATTACAAGCAAATATTACATCCAACCAACAACCAACTAACCGTGAGGAGATAGCTATTGACTGATTACAAGCAAATCAATTAACAGCTAACAGCCTTACAAACAACGTGCCACAACCAACTAGCAAACTAATAGCTAACATGCTACTGGCCACGCCGTAATATGCACGCCTGAAACGTGACACGTACACATGGAAATTCATCAACAATACATAGTACAATATTTGTTCCGATATGTAGGAGCTTATTAACACCAAACATTTTATTTATCAAACCATACAGACTCTGCAGGCTTGTAGATGATCTACATCTGCATATACATGCGTACTGTACTTCAGACATAGGGGACGCGCACACAACCGGCCAGTATTTCTACTACGATATATCTTCATAAGCATACAATAACATATGTTACTATGACATGAACATGCAAACATGCGTGCTTATTATTTTGATGTTGATCATATGTATGGACATGATCCGTAACACATAAAGTATTCCACAGAAGAAGCTAGCACGCGCGCGTTAGGGCATGTACAATGATACTGCATACAGGCTTGTCTATAGTAACTCTCCAAGTCACCTGTAGACAGCACTAAAGACGACTCATACAATGAGTTGTAGTGATATAGTCGGCTACAGGATTGTAGACAACACACAATCTTTAATGCTTTTTCTTGGTTTTAGTGCTATAGTCGGCTACTGTGATTGTACACATATATTTCTCTTTCTTTATTCTCTTTCATCCACATCAGCTTAAATCCTATGTGGCGAGAGACTATAGACAGCTAAAGGCATAATGATTGGGGTTTGCTGACACACTACTGATTGGAGAGATTCCTGAGGAAGCAAAGCCGGGTATTGGGACAAAGGTAAAAGTGATAGTGGGGCAACTTCAGAAGCGAGAGGTCATGCGTGCACTACCGACTTGATCTTGTATCTGCAGTCCACAGCCGGAAGAAGGGCAAGCACTGGCCCCTCCTCGTCATGAGGCAACAATTTGAACAAAAGGGAACAGGGTGTTTCTCTCAAGATGGAACCAGATAGGATATCAAAACAAGGAAAAGTGGGTTCATCCGGATCATTGATTTGTGCTACCATGATCCAGGCCTCTAGAACTCTACAGGGGCTAAGCTCAAGACGAAAATGATATGGCCCCCTTTCAAAAAGAACTGAAGCATGTGGGGTGTGTCCCGGGTAGCCCTCTAGGCGTAGCTTATTGGTTTGAGCTAGGAAAGCTAGTAGGTCATAAAGGTATGGGTTGGCATTTTGCTGCAAAGTGCGCCTAGCACGGTCGGCCATGAGGGAGATGGCTACTGAAGATTCCGAAAGGGTTCTAGAAGAAGAGGATCCTGCCAAAGATGTGAAGGCATTTGCTCTCCCGGAGATAGGAGTGGTGGACAAGGATTGAGACGAAGCAGGTAGCCTGTTATACCCACGACGAGAGGGTCTAAACTGGCGGTTGAAGTGAGGAGGTGGAGGGGGTGGTGTGTAAGAAGGGTTGTCAATGTCCCAAATCTCATTTATGTAAACATCAGCATAAGCACCGGTCTCATCTATCTTATGGAAGGCTAGGTGGTGTGGAATGTGGTCAAGGGATTCCACCTTAACCATAGCAAAGATGGCGGCGAAGTCGTGTCCGCGAAGGCAAGCATGGTCAATGTTGAGCAGATTTGCGAAGCCAGAGATGCTGCTTGTGACTCCACGTCTGTCCCAAAGCTCTAGAGGGAATTTTTCCAGAGTGAGACATACAATGAAACGGTAGAAGAAGGAGAAAGCATTTTCGCCCTGATCATGTGGGAAGATGGACACCACACGCCCTTCCACCCTCAGTAGACTGCTGCGGAGAGCGCGCTCCTGGTCGTCTGGACGGAGGAACACAGCCAGAGTGTGGCCGATCCCTTCGGCAGCAAAACGGACCTGAGGGTTGCCCAAACAAGAATGGAAGACACGGCGGAGCCAAGGCACAATGGATGGAGCAGCAGGCTCCACTGTGACTGCCGAGACTAGAGAATTCAGGTCCCTCACCGGCGGGCAGTGAACATCAAGAGATGTTGGGCGTCCTAGGACAGCAGGTTCCATGGCAGAGGGTGTGGTTGGCAAGGTTTGATCTTTGGTTGGAAATACTGACTGCGAAACCAAAGGGCAGTTTCGCTTTACGTGACCACTAGCTCTACAAAACCAGCAAACGACTGGATCCCGACAGAAAGCGATGAAGTGGGAGTAAGAAAGACAATGGAGACATCTTTTGTGGATGTCTTTCGGCTTGCTAGGGAAGACACAAAGGGAAAGCTTTGGCTGTAGTGGAAGCTCGAGTTTGGACAGAAGAGCAGTTTTATAGGGTGTTGAATCCATGAGAGCGCGCGAAAAGTTGGTGGATTGTAGAATCCCCTGTTTTGCCTATGAGTGGTGCAGCTCAAAGTGTAGGTGGGCTGAGTCCTGAGGGTGCAGGCGCATCATAGTCTGAGGGGTTTTGGTGGAGGCATGTTGCAAGAAATTGGACTGAACCTTTTTTGTCTGGGAAAACTGGCCTGCAGTTCTATTCCTAGTGGATGCGTATCCTTGCTTGATCTCTTTTGAGCTGACCGAGCAGCCGAGCAACCCAAAACGGTGGGCTGACTGGTTGGTAAGAAAATGTTTAGATTCAGCTTTGGCAGAGATCGCTTGTCTGTTCTGAACAATATTATCCGTTGGACTTGACAATTGGGGCTGAAGTTCTGCTGACAACATTTGTCCGGTATCCCTTTTCAGGCTGAGGGCAATCCGAATGCATCCCGAAATCAACCAACCCTGTAGCACGATTTTCGAAGCTATGTCAGCCGAAGCAACTTGGAATTCGAAACATCCCGCCCCAAGCTATTTGACTGCGAAAGCTAGTGGATAGCCTCTGAAACGTGAGGTGAGCAAGCTTGCTAGCCTGACAGGAGAAATGGTAATTCCAGGAGAAATTACCGTAGCGATCAGGTGACCTGTAGGGCGGGAACAAGGTTTGATCGGATCGCAGGTGGCAGAGAAGTATTTGGTTAGCATCAGGGACTCGAAGGCATAGCCGTGAACCGAAGGCTTCGCGTCGAGCAGGCGGGCTTCCTCCCCCCAGGCGTGGAGAGGAGGTCAAGAAGGTGAAAACATGGGAGAGAAAAGAAGACCCAAGGCAGGCAAAAACGAAGACGAGGAAGAAAACCGAGACCAAAACAAAGCAGAAAGAGCAAAAACAAGACGCAGCAGGCAACCTGAACAAACCTAAGCACTAAGACATGAAGGAGTCGAGGAGTTGTTACTTAGCTTAGAGTCTTTGTGACACTGATCCGAGCAGAATTCCATCATTTCGCACTTCCCGAAGTCAAAACACCTGGACCTCCCCGGCTAACCAGCATCCAGCTGCATCGTTCCCCTGTGAAGCTAGGTTGGCCCCCTGAAGCCTCGCAAGTCAGCCGTAGTCCGGCTTCGGCATCTTAGTCTGAATTTTTTTGTACTCTTTTCATTGCAGTATTCAGGAGATGGTGGTTCTCGACATTCAATACGGGATAAGCTAGTACCCAAATCTACTATCAGAATCACAAGTACTTTTTTTTCCTTTTTTGAGAGGCAACAACAAATACATATGCATGCGCAATGATTGTAATTATATATATTCAGTTCATGAAAAGATGAAACATCTAAGTGACTAAAAGAACAAAGAACTAAATCACGACTAAAAAAAATTGGCATACTTGTCAGCATGGCAAGCAAGGATGCTTGCAGACTTAGTGCTGACCTGTATATAGGAGCTTATTTTTGTTCGTACAGACCTATTCATCAACAATACATGTTGCTTCCGAAATAATTTCGAGGTTCTGCATGTCAGTTTTTTGTGTGGAAAGTCCCATGTTGCTTCCTAAATCACGTTGAGGCCCTCCATGTCTGTTTTTTACGGAAAACCCTGTGGTTTTCGAAATAACGTTGAGGCCCCGTTACGTCTTTAGCAAAAGGTCCCTATAATTTCTAAAATCACGTCGAGATCCCTCGATCCGCTGGGCACAGCGTAGCGCGGTTATCAGCGCGGTTATCATGCTAGTACACCTAGCTGCTGGGGGGCTAGGAAGGAAACAACTAGGTGCTGACGGGTACCTGCCGCCTACATATGTTCCTTTAACTATTACGTACCTGTCGCTGAAAACAACTTCACGCAAGTTGCGTCTGCCTAAGATAAATATTGAATTATCCTGCCAATCATATAAGGGTGATACTAGCAATAACAAGTTGTCAATTCCTTGTTCCCTTAATATACTAGAAGATCACCCGCACCATTACTCGACCGGCGTGGGCCACAGGACGCGCGCTCTGGTTAAGGCGAGCGACGAAATCAGGCAAGCCACCGATATTTCAAAACGCTCTGTGCGCACAGTTTTTATCAAACCCCTTATGTTCAGCACGTACCTCCCATGGTGAAGGCTGCTGCGCCCATTGACATGTCCTATTTATGGTGCCCACAGGCTGCAGCCTAAATCTCTCCCAGAAAAATCTCCTGGTGTTGATGGTCTCAATAATCCATCTGGGCAGGCAAGACTCCCACTCGAGCTCCTGATATCTTTATTTCAAGCATGTTTTTATTGTTACCAACTTTTGGTATTTTTTCCCCTGTAGAAGATAGGATCGAATGCATACGTTGACCGGATACCACTACTAGAAAACGGAGAAAACCTGACGGGCCTGAATTATACTGATGGGTCCGGAACGACCGTCAAGTTTTACTATTTTGGTCACAGGAATAGTAACTCCCTCAGGAAAATTCTAAATTTCCTGACGGTTATAATAAAACTCTCAGTAAAATACATTTTACTGACAGTTACAACCGTCAGGTTAAGTGATTGGGTCTCCCTGCGTTTCTGCACTTGGGAAAAGTTGTGTCCGCGCCAAAAATATTGATGTTGCACCCAGAAAAAAATGGACATTGTACGCATTTTATGAGCATACATGACTTTTTGAATCATTTGCACAATTGGTTGCATTCAAAAATTTAAATTCAAGTCAAATTTAAAACTTGAAAAGAAACTCGAAAAGAAAAACTGAAGTTAATGCTTGGAAATAACCCTGGGAAATAATTTATTCAAATACTAGATTATTTATCACGAATAAATATAATTTTGTTAAATTTTTAGAAATCAGTTTGAACTTAAGAAAAATCTATGTTCTTTATTTAAACCTATTAGGTTAGGAATTTTAAATTAAGTATTTAATTCGTAAGCAGTGAGTTTTCAAAATTTATATGGTTTCTATATCATCCCAATATCATCTCTGAAAATTTTTAGATTTTTATAAATTTATTTGCTATTTTAAACTCCCTAGTCAAACCTAAATCTTTTGAATTAGTTTCGGTCAAACGTTTGGACTCAGCCGTTAGGCTTAGTAATCAGAGGCTCGAACTGTGAGACCCCGAAATCGAATTCGTTTCTAAGTCATAATGACCGTGCGATCGAAAATGAATGGCTCAGATTGAGTGGGATGTTCGGATGGTCCGAACGTTCCAACTCAATCTTGGCCGTGCAATCAAAATCTAACGGCTAAGAGAAGCTACTGGGATGATATAGATCCCAAATAAAATTTGAAAACTCACTATTCATGGTTTAAATACTTATTTTAAATTCTTTAACCGAAAAGGTTTTTAAAAGAAGGAAAATAGGTTTTTCTTAAAGAGTTTCTTTTCAAAAATATAAATTTGACTTAAATTTGAGAAGCTCAAATGTAACAAATTGTGCAAGTGACCTAAAATGCCATGTATGCTCAGCAAATGCATATAATTACTGTTTAATAAAATTGAGGCTGTTACAAACCTCCCCCCTTAAGAGAATCTCGTCCCGAGATTCCAGTAGTTCAGAAGTGTGCTAAATAGCTTGGCGAAAAGACAGTCTAACACGTGGGTAAAGTTGTACACCCTTGGAGGGTATAAACTATTTGAATAGCCTTGTCCTAGGTTATGGACACGCTTGGATACGCCCCGTAAGAATTAGACTATAACGTTTTCATTAAAAAGGAATAAGGAATAAGGAATAAAGTTAAAATAGTGATTTAAATTACTTGAATTTAAATACGCATGCAGTAGTAATTTAAAATAGGATTTACATAATTTGAAATACCGGGTTCAACATGATCAAAGTCATGAAAGTAGTGAAAAAATCATATGTAAAATAAGATTTTTAGAAGTAGTAACATACTCAAAACCTATTCTACAATAAAGTACAGATATGAGAGGAACCCAACAAAATTTATTTCACTCCATTTGATTTACAGAGAAATACTTATGTATTTTACAAGTTTAAACAATTTTAATGCAAGAATAATTTGAACCATAAGTTATTTTATTAACAACATTTTCTGGAATAGAAACATGATTGAAACAAAATTTAGATTAAATTTCATTTAAAATACAAACCAACAAAATTTGAATCATCAAAAAAGGAGTTAAAATGAATTAGTTATGTATTTTTGAAGTTTAACACAATTAACAGTACATAAATATTTGATATACGGATTTTCTTAAAAATCCCTAAGCTGAGAATCGTTCGGACCATTGAGATCAAATCAGATGGTCCAAACGAAAGGGGACGTTCGGACGGTCTGAACGACCCAACCAATCCGGATCGTTGATCTCAAAAAGGACGGTCTAGATGAGAGGGTTGATCGGACTGGTCCGAACGGCCCAATCAATCCTGGCGGTTGAAACGAAATCGAACGGTTCGTTCGGAGTGGTTCGAACATCACCCTGACCCAGCGATCTAACAGGTGGGGCCCTAATGTCAGTGACTCGGTCTATGAACTTGGTCCACCTGGTGCATCACAGTGCCCTGCGCACTTAAGTGCGGTGGCCCACAAGTCATACTCTAAACAACTTGTCACTTTTAATTATGCTTCTAATTGCAGGTCCCACATTCTATAGACACAAAAGCATGTTAAGACAACCATTAATTACTAAGCAAATGATTAGCAGCTAAAAGATCGAAATTTGCCGCTAACGGCCTTGCTACAGTGCCGGTCGAAAAAATCGACAAAAATCCCGAGTTCAGTCCCAAGCTCACCGCTAGCGATGTGGTCCATGCCGGCGTGAACCAAGATCACGACTGGGTTCCTAATAGCCGTGCGCTTCTAATGGTACTAGTGGTGACCTCAACGGCGGCCTATACCGGCGGCTAGCCAGAGATAGGCGGCGATGCTTATACGACAAACATGCACACTCAAATAGAGCTCTGCAATGTCCAGTTTAGCTGGTGCCAAAGCTTCTACAAGGTACAAGGATGCTACCTAAAGCTAGGAGAGGACCGGAGAAGGTCGGTGCTGCCTTGACGATAGTGAGGTCCACGGCGGCGCTCACGGTTCAAGTGGAGAAGAAGGCCTGAACAAAAAGAAGGATAAAGAAGATGCGGGATAGCTTAAGGATTGTAAGCAGATGGTGCAAATGAATGGAATCGGGTAATGCCTTACCGGATCGACAAGGAGATGAAAGGGATCTTGTCGGCCGAAAACGGAGGAAGCTCAAAATCCACGAGCTCCTGTGACATATTGCCCAAATTAGTTGAGGGGTTTTCAATGTCAAACCCAAGGACACGACATGACACGCAAGAGTGAGGATAATACCTACCGGAGGCAAAGAAGACACAATGGGAGACAAGGAAAGGGTTTTAACCCGGGAAGATGATAGAAATGGAGGTGGTGTTAAGTAGAGAAGCTCTGGGATAGGCCATGGAGGGCGGTGGATTGACGGCGTTACTGGTGCGATGCAGGAGCTCACGGGCGTGTGGCAAAGGAGCTATGCGCGAGCGCCAGTGAGACGAAGAAGACGCAACTGACGAGTGGGTCCCACCATGTTAGCGAGAGAAAATGGGTGCGTCGAAGAGTGGCTCGAGTCAGTATGATTAGTTGATTGGGTATAACCAAATGGGCGCGTCCAATAGGTCTTAGTTTATGTAATTTCATTATTTGACCAAAATTTGTAGAGCAGTAGTGAAGCAAAGGAATATATGGATAAATAGAGAATATTAATTCAAGTCCAAAACATTTGGGTTCATCTCATTTGGAGTTTTTATGAATTAGTTATGCATTTTCGAAGTTATCAGCCTTTTTCTATTGTAAAACTAATCGAGTTAATGAGTCATTACCCAAAATAATACTCTCTATTATAGAGACATGTTTGAAACCAATTTTATAATAAATTTAATTAAAAATAAAAATTATCAGAACTGGTTTCATCCATTTTGAGGTTGAGATGAATTAGTTATGTATTTTTGAAGTTATTCATATTTTTCAGTAGACAAATTAATGGATTTCGAATTTCCTAAGCCTTTTAGACTTTTCCTAATGGGGCTGAGCTAGCCTCAGACGATGACGTGTGGGGTCCAAGCACAGTGCACGACACTTAGGGCTTGGACTCACGCACGCACGAAGCTGAGTTGAGTGGGTCGAAGCGTACCGTTGGATTTTGATCGAACGGTTGACAGTTAGTGCGAACGTTCAGACCACGCTTTCTGATCGTCCGATCGAGATCTAATGGCTCATAAATGCCATGTGTTCAGATGGTCCGAACAGCCCTTTTGATCTGGACCGTTGATTTCACATCGGACGGTCCAAACGCGAGTGAACGTTCGGATCGCCCGAGCGGTCAAGAGATCTGGGCCGTTTATTTTCCATCGGACGGCTCAAAAGCGGTTGGTGTGGCGGGGTGCACTTAGTTGACTCCGTCGAGTCCATTCACCTGGGTCGAACTCGAGCCAGGGTTGGGTTCGGGTCGGTTGAACAGTGCAGAGATTTGACTGAGATTTAATTTATCTTCTCTACTTTGACCAAGGGTTTATAAATAGAAATAAAATTTCTAAAAATGTAAAATAAATTAGAGGGGTTCCTGGGAAGGTCTAGTATCTATAAAATTATTAAACCTCACTGTTCATGACACAATGTGTATAATATAAATTCAATCTTAGGCTAGGTCTTTTAATGGTGTTTGAATTTTCTTAGGGTTCAAACCAGTCCTAAAAATTTGGCAAAAATTATATTAATTCATGATAAATATTATAGTATTTGAATAAATTATTTGTAGATGATAATAAAATGTTTTTGTTGCTATTTTTATTTGGAGTTCAAATTTGAAGTGTATGTTTAATAATTGTGCCTCATGTTGTTCCACACAATCCACATATTAGTCATTTTTTTTAGGATGCATTATGTATCACTTCGGGGAAATGCTCTGGAAATATTGTGAACTGTCAAAGGTTTTCGAACCACAAAAAGATTACCGGTCCATATATGTATTTACTCTCAGTTAAAAGGATGGTGTTATATTTGATTACGTTGAGAGGTCTCTCCGGTCCCCGTCCCCATCAAAGTCACCCTCAGGTGCGGGGTGCCCGTGCATCAGTGCGTGGAGGTTGACGGCGACGGCGGCGGTCCTCCACGACAACGGCGACGGCGCCCAGGTGAGGTTGCGCAAGGAGAGGTCGTGGGCTCGTGGCAGCGTTCAAAGTCGCGCTTGGGTGCCCGTGCATTAATGCGTGGAGGTTGACAGTGACAGCGGCGGTCCTCCATGACGATGGTGACGGCGCCCAAGTGAGGTAATATGTCCTCAGTCCTCTCCTCCCTTGCCCCTCGGTGGCTCAGTCCACCCTGACCATCCCTCGTTTCCACAGGTGACATGCGACGGCAACGGCGACGGGATCATGCTTGGGCCGGCATGGCACGATGGTGGCACGGTGGGCTCTGGGCCGTGCTTGGGCTCTCACTGAGGCAAATTCTTCCACCTCCCTTGATTTCACCTTGACTGTCAGGACCTCCCTTGACCACGACGTCCTTTGTGGTCAGGACCTCCTTGTGGCTAGGACCTCCCTTATTGGCCACAATCTCCTTTGTGGTCAGGACCTCCTTGTGGCCAGGACCTCCCTTGTTGGCCACGACCTCCTTTGTGGTCAGGACCTCTTTGTGGCCAGGACCTCCCTTGTTGGCCACGACCTCCTTTGTGGTCAGGACCTCCTTGTGGCCAGGACCTTCTCCTCCTCTGGACCTCCTCCGTTGGATCTACTCCTCAGGACCTCCTCCTTTGGATCTCCTCCGTTGGATCTCCTCCTTTGGACCTCCTCCATTGGATCTACTCCTCAGGACCTTCTCCTTTGGATCTCCTTTGAGCACCTACGTGGACCCATCTGGACCACTCAAGACCTCTCACGAGCACCCTTTTGCTCTACGATGAGGAGTACTTTGAAGACCAAGCGTTCTAGGGGACGTCCTCCACTCGATAGCCTGTGGGTGTGTCGAATGGCTCCTTGCGTATTTTGTTTCCGCTATAGGTTCTGCTTGTTGTAAGCTCGTGTGGCAACCCTTTGTAAAACCTTGACCGTAAGGTCCTTTTTGCCAATATATGTTAATTTGTCTGCATCTCACCTTATATATCCCCAAATTTATTAATGATAATTAGTATGCATCTTATTAACATGCATAGTGTTTTTGAAACATTTGCATAATTTATTGCACTTGGAAAATCTCAATCTAATTTAAACATACAACTCAAATCAACTCCCAAAAAAAAAAAACAGGAACAAAAACTTTTTCAAAGGATTTGTTGATTTCAAAAACCTAGTGCTTCAATTTATCTAGAAGCATAGTCCTTTGAGACTTTTAAAACAAATCTTGTGACCATCCTCTGAAATTATTTTTCCTAGGTTCTAAATCATCTCAGTAACTTCCATGAGAAATTTCATAATTTTAGAATTTATTTGCTATTTTAAAATACCCAGTCAAACCTGTTAATTCCTTACTCAAAACTCTATCTAAAAATTCCTCAAAGACTCAGCCTTTTTTCAATAAATCGAACTTTAAGTTAATTGAAGTTTGAATTATTCAAATTAAATCGTTTTGAAATCTAAATTTCAAGTTAAGCTTTAAGACTTCAACCAAATCAAATGGTTATATTTTATTTTGAAAATTTTCAAAAAGTTCGTAAAATTGGGATGTTACAATTTGCCTCTCACCCAATTCTTTCCTGGCAGATTATTTTCCTGATGGTTAGAACTGTCAGGTTAATTGTTTGGGTTCGCGCGTGGGAAAAATTTGGTTCGCGCGAAAAAAATCGTCGTCGCGCGCCCAACAAAAATTGCATCACGCGCCAGCGCCACATAAATAAAAAAAACCTGAGCGAAAGCATCTGCTTCCTCTCTCCTGTACTAGTATCCCTAGCTCTCCATCCCTAAACCGCCGCCTCCATGCCATCTCCGGCCGCGGCCACCACCTCCACGCCATCTCCGGCCGCAGCCACTCCCCTCCTCCAAATCCCTAGCTCCATCCCCAATCTGCCGCCTCCACGCACTAGACGCGTCGCCCGCACGTCAGTCCGTCGGTTGCTCCACCATCTGTGCCGGTGGCTTCTAGCCTTGCCTTTTTGCTATACCATCACAGGACCTTGGGCCTCCACTCTGAAAAGCTCCTGACACTTCCTTCGCCCGATCCAGTCGCCATCGTTCACGTGGGGCTTGCTCAAGCTGCGTCGTCTTGCCGCGAGGATGCGACCGCCACTGCCATTGCACCTGCCGCCGGCCTCTCCTTCTAGGCCATCTACCACACCTACACCAGCCGAGCACCCCTCCCCTCCCCCACTTCATGTGTTAGATCTAGGTGCCTAATCGATTCCGCCCATTTTTTTTGTTTTTTTTCTGCTTCTTTTTTTGTGGTTTTCCCGTGCAGGCGTCGTCATCGGCCTCTCCTTCTAGGCCGTCTTCCACACCTCTGCCAGCCGAGTGCCGCTCCCCTCCCCCACTTCATCGGCCAGATCTAGGTGCCCAATCGGTTCCACCCATTTTTGGTATTTTATTGTGCTTTTCCTTTTTCTGGTCTTCCCGTGCAGCGAGAACAAACATGTCAGCTTCATCACTGTCGATTTCTTCAAGAATGATGGAAGATCGAGAAGCTCCACGCCGCTGTCGCCCAACTCGATCAAATCAACCGTGCCCTCCTCGCTCCTAGGCTAGATCTAGCTGAGCATCATTTGTGCTTGTTGCTACACAACGATTTGTATGATATTATCATTTTTCAGCCTTAGTGTTGTACGATTTTTTTGAACCCTACGATGGGAGTTGGGTGTTAACCTTTTCCTGCAAGGTTATAGAGTAGAGAAGTGACTATCTGGTTGTCTTTATGTAGGATTTGAAATAGTGAACCTTGAGGCTAAATATGACTCTGCATTTCTACCGATGGAAAGCATCAGATTCTAGAACAAAATTATAGCCATGCCCTGTCTTATGTTGTCATATTCAGAGCATCTTTTCATGAAATGTCATAATGTGTTTTTTGTTTTGGTAATCACAGCACAGGGTTTCTAATATAATTATGGCCTATGTTTTTGGCGATATTGCTGTACCATTGGTTTTTGATATATAACAGTTTGCTTATGTCATTTACATTATTAAACTAAGTCCGCTTTTGAATGCAGGTCAAAGTAATTAAAGAGAAGGGAGATGACAAAAATATATTGCCAAGGTACTTTCCTCAGTAACTATCTTCGCTTTCAAGAGATTTTGTCAAAAAAATGTTTGCATGACTATTACAGCTCTCTTTATCTTTGAACTCAGATTGGGTTGCTATTTGTTTTATTCCGTGCTTACATAATCTGGATTACTTGAACACAAAGTTGTGCTTAGGAATTCTTATGTAAGACACACCCTGACCCTCGAGGAACCTTTTACTCATGATGTTACTATTACTGTCCATCGCATATCAACTTGGCTTTCCAATTTTGCTGATTGACTACATTCCACTATATCGGCAAGATTGGAGTCTCCACATTAGGGACTTATGAATTCTTAAAAATATAATAAAAGGAAAGTAATTTATGTTCATGTGATACTACTTTTTGTTATTCTCATGATTTATGATGATTAATTGTCTAACAATGGAAAAGGATTGTAAATACATATGGTTGTCCCCACTTGTGACAGAGTTTTATTTCAGAAATTGTTATAGAGAAATTGTTGTATGCATATTGTAGTTAGCAAATATGGTGGTGGTAAGAGTTAATGTTAGAAAAGCTTGTGGGCATCTTTTAAAATAAGATTTTTTTTACATTGTTGTTTAATGTTTGTAACCATTGGAAATAAGAATTGCTGGTTGTTAGTTATGATTTTGCTTAAGTTTTGCAAAATTTTCTTGGTATAATGTCTTCTGATAAATTGATTCACAGGTTTTAGCTAGGGGTATTGAGTGCGACCTTGCATTGCTCTCCGTCGAGAATGAAGAGTTCTGGCGAGGAATAGAGCCACTTCACCTTGGTCGTTTACCATGCCTTCAGGTAATTATCTTTGTGATGTCAGATGTGTTTGATGGAGTAACATGTACTTACTGGTAACATGCTAATGGTGTAAACATCTCTGTTGGAGCTCAAGTTGTTCTCCACTCTCTTGCAAATGAAGCAGGAATCCCTTATACTGTTTGTATCTATATTTGCAAGAATTCTTAATATTTAGTTGATGTTGGATGATATGCGATATACTTTTTTTATTGCCATCTGACATTGTTTTTATGGTTTATCTCAGATTCAAGAATTGTAGGATATCCTCTTGGTGGAGACACGATATCTGTAACAAAAGGCATTGTATCACGCATTGAGGTGCTATCTCTTGGCTCATTCAGTTTCTCAAAATATCAGCAAGTCCTGACAAGAGTGTGTCATTGTTAGCTAATATTGCCCCACCCCAATGTTAGCTAGGTTCGTAAATAGTTATCACTAGTTTGGTATTTAAGTAGTTACCAATTAATAAAGGTCATTTTGTTCTGCATCGAGCTTGTTAACAGAAACATGATAGTAGATTCAATATTATTTTAGAGACATAAATTCATATAGTGAAGCTCAATTTTAGATATGTTTCTAAGGTAATCTTATTTAATTGGATGGTTGAGCTTCTGACCTTACACTATTTTCTTTGGAATAGCCAGTCACTCCATATGCACATGGAACATCGATCTTCTTGGCATTCAAATTGATGCGACAATATGGTCTTGGTTGTCTTTGTATTTTACGGCAACGAGCGCACCATCAAAATAGCATCCCAACTACATCGGTGTTGCGACTATCAATGATTTTGCTTCAAGTTATATGTGTCAAGTAGGTATCATTATCTAGTTTGTGTTCTATCCTTTGTAATAGGTGACACAAACTAAAGCATAATATTAGTATTATGGTGTATATGTGATCAACTAATTGTTTTTTGATGGAAAACAGTAGGGTTAGCCCTTCTGTATAAATAGTGATCAACTAATTGTTGGTATTGGGCTTGAAATGATGCTAGTTTAAGCTTGAACTTATTTTGTGTGTGGATTAATGTATGGATGTGTATTGTCTATTATATGATGCATATGGATGTGTATTGTGGATTATATGATGTATGGATGTGTATGAATCAAATATTAGTGTGATGTATATGTGATCATTGACAATTTCTGCTAGCATTCTTGGCTGCTAATAATTTTGTTGACAGCCACAAAGTCATTTTGGTGACGGTAATGCACTTAGGAAAAAATAATTTGCTAACGGGAAAGAACCGTCCGATTTTATTTGCTTGATGGTAATGGCCCTGTGAACTAAATTCGTAAACCGGACGGGCCAAGAACTGTCAAGTTTTATTTGCTTGACAGTAATGGCCCTGTGAGCTAAATTCGTAAACCTGACGGTCAAAGAACTGTCACGTTTTATATTTTTCTTGACGGTAATTCTAAAACCATCAGGTATAATTTTGTTGACAGTGAATACCCGTCAACCAAATGCGTTTTATGGACGGTTCGCAAAACCGTCAGCAAAATAGGGAAAAACCGTCAGCAAAATTTTTCTTGATGGTGAACCTTTAGACAAATTGAATTTTCCCAACCACCTAGACCTAAGGGGATTTTCCTGACGGTTAACTGTCAGAAAAATAAAACCTGACAGTTTTTTCTATTTTTCTGACAGTTTTCAACCGTGGGGAAATACCCCTTTTCTAGTAGTGTACTCTAGTGTTGTTTAAGACAAGTTTATGAATTATCTCTTGTTTGCTATTAACAACATTGTCACTTTTATCTTGGCAGGTTAGCACAACTACTGCATACCCTGACGAGAGTAATGATTGTTCAGAAATTCCAGCCCTCGAAGGTATGTTCTTGTGGGGTCCTCTTGAAAGGACAAATCTATATAAAAATGGTAGAGCCCTCGAAGCTACTACTCAAAATCTGCCTACACTTTACAATTCCTAGGCTCGATCATGACAAATTTCAAAACTCTAATATGGAAAACCCATGCCCTCCAAAGTGTAAATTCTTTGCTTGGCTGGCAATCTAAAACAAACTTTGGACCCTAGACAGGCTCGAGGCACGAGGATGGCCAAACACTTGCTTCTGTCCCCTCTGCAGACACACCCCGGAATCGATTCTTCATCTTTTTGCCCAATGCCGCTTTTCCTCAAAAATTTGGAAGCATATAGTAGACTGGCTAGGAAACGAGAGTCTACAGCCATCCCTCTGGCCTCCTAGCACAAGCATTCTGGATTGGTGGTCCAAAATAGGGGAGCGGAAAGGCTCCCCCAGGAAGGCCACGACCACGTCCCTTATCCTTATTACCTAGGAGATCTGGAAGGAACGCAATACAAGAATCTTCAATAGCAAAGCCACCGCACCGTAGGATCTTATTTTGAAGATCAAGGAGGAGGGTAGATCTTGGTCCCTTGCGGGGGGCAAGTGTTTGGATTGTTTCAATCATCTGTAATTAGGCTTGTCAAAAAACCTGTGTTCTGCGGATTGACTTCGCCCTCTCTTTATTAATATAACAGACAACCCTCCTGCTGGTTTCTTTCAAAAAAATATATATATGTACTCGTTTGTTAACTCAAATGGTAATTTTGTTAGAAATTGATTTGCACATTATCATGCGTGATTGATGATTTAGCATGCACTGTTGGTTCTTGTCTTTTAAATAATTTGGACGATTTCGTTTTCCAAATGAAATTTGCCTTAATTTCACCTCCAGTTTGACAACCACTGCAATGGAAAAATCACGCTAGCTGTTACTGGAACTGATCGTTTGCTGGACTTTAGGACAGTTGCTGCTTTGAAGATTGATGAGGACTAGCTAGGTGCTGACGGGTACATATGTTCCTTTAACTATTAAGTACCTGTCACTGAAAACAACTTCATGCAAGTTGCGTCTGCCTAAGATAAATATTGAATTATCCTGTCAATCATGTAAGCGTGATACTAGCAATAACATGTAACTAGCATCAGCAGAGCAGCCAGGAGGAGGAGCAACGGCAGCACATGCAAACATCATCTACCTTGTGAAGATAAGCATCGGAGGGCACAGGGAGAAGGGGGAGTCGGCGGGCCCGAGCGGCGTCGGGCCGGTGGAGTCGTCGGGTCAGAGAAGAGAGAAAAGGAGCCACAGAGGTCGCCATGGCGAAGGGCGGTGGCAGCGCCGGCGCCAGAGCAGGCGGATCCGGCGGAGACAAGCGTCATCGGGCACCGGGAGCAGGTGAATGTTGGGACTGCTGTCAGAACATCGGCGATCTGAGAGTTACCATCGAGCCTATTGCGATGTTCTTGTCAATTCCTTGTTCCCTTGAAAATCTCTATTCATGTAGTTTTTTTTTGAACGAAAGGTAGGGGCACTGCCCTTTGCATTAATAAAGTAGGAGAAAACAGGAAAATAAAAGATACAACCCGACAGGAACACTGCCCTTGCGGGAGAGAAGCCTCAATAGAGACACGCCTTACGACAACAACACCAGAGCGAGATACGCCAACTAGCCAACTCTGAACACACCCTAGCCAGCTCTGCCGCACAAACACATCAAAGCTGAAGGAAAGACAGCGCCTCCCAAACAACCCACAGGAGCTACAAACTGAAAGAACCGGACAGCGTAGAAGACCGCCCTAGCACCGACTTGAGAGAGAAGAGGAAGCAGATGCAGGATGATCCACACGCTAACAGGTCCACCGGAGAGGAGCTTCACATGAATTGGGTGAGGATGCAGTTCTTTCTCTCAGTGGTAACAGCGGAAGACGCATAAACGAAGGATGACAACTCCACCTCCTCTCCCCCTCTGCCCACGTGGCTCATTCAAGGTGAACTGGACCAGCTGCTATGAAACAGGGCCTCCAGGACCGTCGTCTTGCTCCTCGAGACGACCCTTCAATGGCAACAGCCCCCTACTCGGGCTCTTCCAGTGGCAACGGCCCCAACCCAGGCACTTTCGACGGCTGGCCTGCAACTTCTCAGACAACGGCCTACACGCGGAGCGCCCTCGACAAAGCAGCATGGAAAGCCGACCTTCTTCTCTCAATCTCGCGCCGACCGGCGAGCGCACAACAAGGGGCAGGGGATCTGGGGCCAGGGTCAGGAGACTTCTCTGGCTTTCTCTTGCTGTGACCGGATGGAAACTCTGGAAGAAACTGTCGACGGTGGCGAGCATGGAACGCGCGACGCGTCGCGGTCGCCATTGCGGTTACGGCGCTTGTCATGGGCCCCCGGCCGCTGAGGCCACGCCGGCTGACTGGAGTCGTCGGCAAAGGGTGAGCTCCCTAGTGTGGAGTACCGAGGCCTCGAGAGCTGCTGCTCGAGGCGGTCGGAGAAGGTCTTGAAGCGGTCGAACCGCTTGTTGCGCTGCGGTTGCCGCACCACGCGGCCGCCGTTGTTAGATGCGTGCAGATGGGTCATGAGTGGAACCGCTCGCCGGCAGCCGTGGGAGTGCACCTCCACCGCCGACCGGTTGGACGTCAAACTTGGTCTCGGCCTCCCCGGCGTGTGTGGAGACGACAACGGCCCTAGGGATGAGGCGGTGGCTCCCTTGAGCGACGAACTCCTCCCGGCGCGAGTGAAGACGGCGGCTCCCCGCCCCGTGAACTCCTCGGCCCCTGAGCTCCGGCGGAGGGGGGGGGACAAATCCAAATATGGATATGGAAATGGATGTGACCACCAAGAGGACGCCGGCGACCGGGGCCTCCGGCCTGGGCGGCGATCGTCTCCCGGCCCATCGGCTCGCCGCCACCTCAGCCAGACAGACAGGCGGCCCAGACTTCCTCGAGAGAGCCGAGAAGAGGGGGGGAGGAGGGGAGGAGGCGGGAGGTTGATGGGGGCCGTCGCTGCAGTCTTGCAGCGGCGGGCGTGAGGGGTGGAGGTGGTGGCTCTTGGGAAGCTCGGCATCGCCTCCCGGGTCGCCCGAGCCGAGCGACACGGGAGTCAGAGTGTGGGTGGATCTACCCAGGGTTTGTATGTTTCTATTCATGTAATTATTCATCTGCATGTTGCCTACTTACCAATGTTCTCACCCTTGTTCACTAAATACTTTAGTGCCGAGGATCTCTTAGAGGGGTAGTTCCAAAACTCCCTAGGAGGATTTGAAGATACGACGCAGATCCTTGGGAGGGCGGAGACGGCGTCGCGGCAGTGAACGAGACGACGTTAGCTGGGCTCAAGCTTCGAGAAGAGGCTTCGAGAAACAATGGGATCGTGTGCCCACATGGTTCGCTGGATTTTTTGCGTGGTGTTGGATCGTCGACATCTGGCGACCTTGAGGACGCGAAGCTTCGTCAAGACGGGGTGGTTCAACGTTACGGCATTCACATCGCAGATTTGTTCGCCCACTCTTGGCGTCCGATCCCATCTGCTGAATGGTGTTGGATTCCTAAGCTCACGTGTGTGGGAGATCGGGGTTTTCTCGCAAGAGAGAGTGAGGTGAGGTGATTTGGAGGGCGATCGCGGGTTGCGCGAAGGGTTCGCGATCCGCCGCCTCTCAATCGCTCTTTTGTTGAGGTGGTGAAGGAAGGGGTGATGGATCGCGGGCGTGGTCGATACCCTCGGTGTTTTGGCGGGGGTGATGGGCAACACTGGAGTGGAGGGAAACGCAGTGTTCCGGATGATTGGATGGAGGAAGACGACCTGCTTTCTGAAGAAACTCTCCGTGCCAATCTCCGAAGAGATCAGGACCATCTGCAGAGGAGAGATCAGGGGACGTCTAGATCTGGTATGTTTCATCATAGTTCTGCTGATTCTAGATCCCGTGGGGATTTCTGGCATTCAGGGGTGTTGGATCGGGATTCCTTTGACTTGAAAAAGGGGAGGTTTGATGGTTATCATGATACTAAAAATTTTCGTCATGAGGGTGGTGGATCTAGAGGGGTGCAGTTCAGAGGTGATTCTAGAGGAGGTTTTGGGGGTAGAGGAGGTGTGTTGCGATCTGACATTGATAGATCCCCTTTGAAATGGGAAGATGCGGTTCAGGCGGGTAAAGGGGAAGCCCAGCCGAAACAATGGGGGGACATTGGTCCTAATACTGGGGTTTTGCGTGCTGAAGACAAAGGGATTTGCTACAAATGTTTACAAACTGGACATCACCAGGCGAGATGCACCAATACTCCTACTTGTTATAAATGCAAGAAAATAGGCCATTCTGGGTCAAGCTGTCCCGATGATTATAAACAACATGGTCTGAAGCTTTTAGGTTTTGGAGTTCCTGGTAAGGGATTCTATAGGGTGCAGGTTCCTGGGATGCATTCTGAACAACAGTCAGCTATGGGGATTATTCATATTAAAGAAGGGGTGGCCTCTGTTTCTAAGATAGAAGCTGAACTGAAACATCTGATCCAAGATAATTGGGAATGGAAGGTTAGAAGATTGTCTAATTCTGCTTATGCTGTTGTCTTTCCTTCTCAAACCATTCTTGATACTTGGTCCAAGGTTCAGGGTGTGGAATTTGCTTTACATTCTATTAAAGCTACTATGGAGAAATCTAAAATGGATCCTGATGCTACATCTATGCTTGTTCCAGTCTGGGTTAAAATTTTTGGTATCCCTAAGGCGGCAAAGCTTACAGTAGTAGTTAAAGACCTAGTTAGTACGATTGGGGAACCAGTTGAGGTAGATGAACCCAGCCTCACGCAAGATGATCCTGTCAGGGTAAAAATACTTTGCAGAGATCCTGATAGTATCGACTGTTTTGTAGAAATCTTCTTCAATACTGTTGGGTATGATATCAGGTTCGAAGCTGAAGGGCTGGGAGGGAAGAGAAGGAGGGGTTTGGACAAAGACAGAGTTGACAAGCAGTATGATGACAAGAAGGATGATGATAAAGGGGATGAAGCTGAGAATTCTAGTGGGAGTTCACATAATATTGAATGGAAGAAGCTGGTTGATAAGTTTGGAGATGAGTCCCTCCATTCTACTGAAGATAAGAATGGGGGAGATTCGCAGGGAAATAAATCTAAACAACAGGGGTGTGTTATCTCAGTCTCTGAAGGTTCTCCTAAGGGTGAAGAGTTTGCAAAATTTGTTGAATTTTTTGGAGGAGATACTGTGGAGCCCGAGCTTAAGGGTGGTGAAGCTGCAACAAAAAACAAGAATCAAGGAGGAAATGATTCGGCTGGTTCAGTTCAAGGGAAAGAGATAGTGGGATTTCTTAATGACAAGCAAATTATTCCTGCTACTCCTATAGCTTTTAATTTTCATGAAACTGAGATTGTTGCTAATTCTCTGGAAGTTGATAAAGGGGATTTAGAAGAAGATGGTGCTATTGCTGTCAGCTTAGATGATGGGGTGGTCTTACCTGAGATTGAGATCTCTGAACCCTGTGCTAAAGAGATTATTGTTCACACTAGTGCTGGTCCAAAAGTGATGGATGCATCCTTATGGCCTTGTTTGCAGGTGTTTGGCAGTAATCTTTCAGGAGTTAAGTCTGCATAGGGTAATCTGATGAAGGGCTCTCAGTTGTGCAGCAAGAGGGGTTTGTCAATAGAAGTTCAGTTGGAAGTGGACAGAAATTTGGAGGGGGAGGGTAACCGGGTTTGCGCTATGGGGGATGTGGATATTCGTGTGGATAGCTGGAAGATTGGAGATGGTTTTTTGGGTGCAGATAAAAGCAATTCGGAGGAGTGGTTGCTGGCTAATAAAAAGGGAGGCAAAAGCAGAACTAAAGAACCACCTGTCCCTACTAGGAAGAGCTCTCGCATCCAAGATCAAGGCATTCCAATGCAAGAAAAAGCGGCTAAACTGAAATCCATCCACAATTTGGAAACTCCAGGTATTGCTGAACATAATCCTTTTAATATTCTTAATAATTCTTCTTTTCTTTCGTTAGAAAAAGCTGCTGTTTCCTGTGGTATTTCTTTGGGGAACCATAGAGAGAGTGCTCAATAGGTCATTTCTGTGATGAAGGCTCAGGAAATAGCTAGGTTTGCCATTGCTCAAGCTGAGAGGGTGAAACAGGCTCAAAGTGAGGAGTCTAAGAATTGTACTCGCAACTCTGCTGGGGGAGAGAAGGTGAATCCGTTATCCAAAGGGGATAAGGATGGCAGGGGTGATTCCAACTCACAGGGAAGTAACCCAGTTGCTCTAAAGATTAAGAAGGTTAAGGGGTGTGGTAAGAACTCTGTGACATGAAGTTTTTATTTTGGAACATTCGGGGTTTGGGTAAACCCGCTAGACGAAGGCAACTTAGAGACTTAATCATTAAGGAGAATATTGAGGTGTTTGGGGTGCAGGAAACCATTAAGCAAGATTTTTCTGAGAGAGAGCTCAGAGATCTTGTAGGGAATAAGCCCTTTGCTTGCCATTGGGTCTCAGCCATTGGCCACTCTGGTGGCATTCTTATGGGGGTGAACACCGACAGTTTGGAGTTTGAAGGGGGTGCCCAAGGGAGATTCTTCGTTAGCATGACTTTGAGAGATAGGAAGAGCAATTTCAGGTGGGAAGTGATCACTGTTTATGGCCCTGCTAATCATGTTTCAAGCATTGACTTTTTAAAAGAGTTGGAGGTCAAATGCCACTCTTCTGTTCTTCCAAAGGTGTTAGGCGGTGATTTTAACCTGATTAGAAAAGGTTCAGACAAAAATTCTGGTAAGGCTAATGTCAAATTAATGGAAAGCTTCAATGATTTTATCAATGATAATGAGTTGATGGAGGTTAAAAGGGTGGTTCCAGATATACTTGGACTAATAAACAGGTTTGTCCTGTTCTTGTGGAACTGGATAGGATCTTGGTCTCCATTGGTTGGGAAGCCAAGTTTCCTTTGTGCTACGCTTGCAGTTTAACTAGGATAGGGTCTGATCATTGTCCTTTAGTGTTGAACTCTGGTGACAAAGATATCAGGTCTCCTAAGAGGTTTTTCTTTGAGAAAGGCTGGTTTGACCAGGATCATTTCAAAGAAAAAGTTTCAGAGAAGTGGTCTACCATTATTAATAAGATGCCTGCTCAGGTTTATTCCATGGACAGGTGGAATAGTGGTTTAGCTACACTTAGGCAATTTCTTAAAGGTTGGGGTGCTAATAATAAGGGTGAGTTGAACATCAAAAAGAGGTTCTGCTTAGAATGTATCCGCAGGCTTGATGTTAAGGCAGAAAATTTTGATCTCTCTGCTGAGGAGTGGAAGGAGAGATACAAGGCTGAAAGTGATATGGAACGGATTCTTGAGCTGGAAGATCAGTATTGGAGACAAAGGAGTGCTATTAAATGGACCACCCATGGGGATGCTAACACCAGTTTTTTTCATAGTTGTGCGAATGGGAGGAAAAGGAAAAATCTTATTACCGGTCTTGAAACTAAGCAGGGGTTCTCCACTGATGAAGAGCTGATCAGAAAACACATTTATGATTTTTACAAACAGCTTTTTGGTTTTGATGGGGAGACTGTTGTAAAGTTAGCTAAGGGGTTTTGGAAAGAAGATAAGTTGATTACTGATCAGGATAATGATTTCTTAATACGTAATTTCTCTGAAACAGAGGTGGAGAAGGTCGTTAAAGATCTGAGTAATGATTCTGCTCCTGGGCCTGATGGGTTCCCTACCTGTTTTTATAAATTTTTTTGGGGGTTGATTAAACAGCCTTTCTTGACCTTAATCTGGGATTTTTTTGAGGAGAAACTGGACTTGCAGAGACTTAATTTTGGGGTGATAACTTTGATTCCTAAAGCTAGTGATGCTAACACCATCAAACAGTTCAGGCCGATTTGCTTGTTAAACGTCAGCTATAAAATCATTACTAAGCTTCTGGCAGAGAGGTTGGGGAGAGTGGCCCACGGCATTATTAGCGATTGTCAGACAGCCTTCATCAAGGGTAGGCATATTTTGGATGGTGTGGTCACTTTACATGAAATCTTACATGATTTAAGGATTCATAAGAGCAAAGGGGTGATTCTTAAATTGGATTTTGAAAAAGCCTATGACAAGGTTAACTGGGAGTTCCTGGAAAGGGTCATGGTGGACAGGGGCTTCTCAGCTAAGTGGATTGGTTGGGTGATGCAATCTGTTAGAGGAGGTAAAGTGTGTATTAATATTAATGGGTCTTTAGGCCCCTACTTTGCCACACATAGAGGTTTAAGGCAAGGGGATCCTCTTTCCCCGCTCCTTTTCAATATTATTGTTGATGTTTTGGCTTCTCGATGGAGAGAGCTCAACAACAAGGACTTATTAAAGGGTGGTCTCTAATCTGGTTACTAGAGGGGTTTCAATCTTACAATATGCCGATGATAATCTTTGTTATTATGTTGGATTTGAAGGAGGAGTACATCCTCCATATGAAATTTCTTTTATACTACTTTGAATGGATGTCGGGTCCGAAAATTAACTATCATAAAAGCGAAGTTTTTGTGGTTGGGGTCAACCAGGCAGAGGCGCAAAATGTGGCTAAGAAGTTAGATTGTAAACTGGGGAAATTCCCTTTGACCTATCTTGGGATTGCTATTGGAGATAAAGACTTAAAGGGGAAAGCCTCTGTTAACATGCTCAATAAGCTTGAGAGCAGGCTAAGTAATTGGAAAGGCAGATTATTGTCTTCTGGAGGTCGCTTGGTCTTGGTTAATAGCTGTTTAAGCAGTATCCCTACCTACACGATGGGCTTTTACAAACTTAATGAAGAGACTCACAAAAGGATGGATTCTATTAGGGCTAGGTTCTTTTGGAGAGGGGGGAGTAGCAATTTTAAATACCATATGGTTAATTGGAGAGCGGTCTGTCGCCCTAAAGATTATGGTGGGCTAGGGGTGATTGATACTAGACTGTTCAATGTCTGCCTTCTGTGTAAATGGCACTGGAGGATGAGCCAAGCCAGGAATGAGCTTTGGTTTCGGATTCTGAAAGCTAAATATTTCAATACCGGCCATCGTAATAGCGATATTAATACCGGTTCTCAATTCTGGAGGAGCTTGCAGGGGGTCAAAAGGTTTTTTAATTGGGGTGTGGTTCATTCGGTTAATGATGGTAAGTCAACTTATTTCTGGAATGATATTTGGAGAGACTCTTGTCCCCTCAAAATCAGGTTTGAGAAGTTATACAAGATCTGCAGTAATGCTGATATTAAGATTTCTCAGTGTTGGTCTCGGGACAGCTGGCATGTGGATTTTGTAAGGACTTTTGGGGTGGAAGAGGCGCAGCAATGGGTTGTTTTGAAACGGATTCTTGACGATCTTTATCTCAACGAGGACAGGGATGTTGTCAGTTGGGACCTGGAGAAATCTGGTACTTTTTCGGTCAAATCTTTGTACAGGTTTTTGACTTTTGGGGGTGTTTCTAGTCTGATTCTTAAAAATCTGTGGAAGAGTAAGGTCCCTCTTAGAGTTAAAATTTTTCTTTGGCTTGCCTTCCAAGAGAGGATCCAAACTGCTGATCAACTCAAGAGGAGGGGCTGGTTGGGCAGTGTGAATTGTATTCTTTGTGGGGTTAAAGAGGATACAGATCATGTTTTTTTAATTGCGTTTTAGCGAAATTTGTTTGGTGCTGCATTAAAGAAATTCTCTTCTGGGATCGGGTGCCTGTTTCTCTTGAAGATCTTCATTTGAACTGGTTAGGGAAGAGGGGTGCTAACAATAACCATGTTGATTTATTTAGTTTTGCAGCGATCGCTTGGACCCTTTGGACTGTCAGGAACAAAGGGGCTATGGAGAGAACTTTTCCTAAACATCCTTCTGCAATCATTTTCAAACTTATATCTTGTTTGCAGCGCTGGCAAATTCTCCTCAAAGACAATGATAGAAGAAATCTTAACCATTTCCTGGAGAGAGCGGGGGGTTGGCTTCAAAACTTCATTAGACGAGCTTGATCTGGCTGGTGGCAGCTCCCACGGACTTATTGCAGCTTTTTAATCTTCTGGTTACTGTCTGGTTTGTAAATAGGGGTGGTCTGAACAGTAGATGGTTGTTGGTTAGCTGGTAACCCCAGTGTGCTCCTGTTTTTTTTTTTTGTGACTTGGATGTTGTTTGGTTGTTATTAGCTTTCTATAAAAGCTGGGATCCTTCCCTTTAAAAAAAAAAAAAGATACGAGCTAGGATTTGTCCTATGCGCAAGCATGCATGTGGTTTTTGTTTGATCTTTTGCCTTGCAAGACAAGTTCAGCCGGGAGACTCAAGAAAACTCTGTTTGCTGGTCAATAGGCCCTAATTTAGGTATCAATTGCGGTATCTGGTTTTCATGTAAATTTGTAAGCAGTTCTGATTACTCGGGGCACATCTTGTTATTTCTGGGTGCCACTCCAAAATAACCCGGCCTGAGGATCCTTTAGCAATTTTAACATAGAACCCAGCTTACACTCTAGATTACCACTCCAAAACAATCGAAGTGACTAAAAGAACAAAGAACTAACTCATGATTAAAAAAAAAAATTGCATACTTGTCAGCATGGCAAGCAAGGATGCTCGCAGACTTAGTGCTGACCTGTATATAGGAGCTTATTTTTGTTCGTACAGATCTATTCATCAACAATACATAGTACAATATTTGTTCCGATATGTAGGAGCTTATTAACACCAAACATTTTATTTATCAAACCATACAGACTCTGCAGACTTGTAGATGATCTACATCTGCATATACAATAACATATGTTACTATGACATGAACATGCAAACATGCGTGCTTATTATTTTGATGTCGATCATATGTATGGACATCCGTAACACATGAAGTATTTCACAGAAGAAGCTGGCACGCGCGCGTTACTTCTGTTTACCCGATTTCATCACCACGCCATTACCTGCTAGTCAAATTACAAAGTAAAAGAATTTGAGTATCAACACTGAATGATGCAAAGTGGTTCTTGATGTACATAGTGAATATCCACCGAACGGGCCGTGTCGTCATGAAAACTTATAGCGAATGAGTAGCTTGAATGCCCTATATATACGTGTTTGCGCATTTTATAAATCAAAAGAAAAGTTGCTTACCCCTTCGTGCCGGTTTTTTATTGGTGTTGTTATTAGTTTTTTCCCCCTTCCCGTGTCCGGGGCGCGGAGCGGCTGATCCGCCAGTGGCTGCGTGCAGAAAAATCAAGCAAAGGTAATATTTTTATTCCAGTCCAATTTTTAACCCAAAAAATAGTAACGTTGCTTTTCCGTAATTTCATTCCAGACCAATTTTTTAACCATATTATTCACAAGAAAACAAGGCAAGTTAGTCAAGGATGGGACTTTTCCCAATGCAACTTAAATATAATTTTTATCTTTAATTAAACGACTTCAGACGAGATCATGTTGAAGGAAAAACTAAAGAAAAGTACACTATCTTCGAACCTATAAGCATTAAATTAAAGATATCAAGATTAAAAATGGACTTGAGAATAATAAATCTTCTCCACTAAAATGACAATATATAATTTAGACCGGAGAGATAGTGATCTTGTTATGCTTCCACAACCTGCTGAAATGGCTGTGTTCATAAAAGTAATTGGGACACCAAAATATAAAATTGGTAGTTTTCCTAGGTATCGCATGTCTAAAAAAGATTTTAAAATTGAAGATTTTCAGATGTCGAGTGTAACTTGTTTACTCGCTAGTTCAAAACAAGTTTACTGCTTTGTATATATCTCAATTACCTTCAGGGCAATCTTTCTTGTTGGACCCTCTACTAGGTGAGCCTTCTGTCCCATGCTTTATGTTCCTCTGGCCGCGCGATGAGCCCGATTGCGATGCACCTGTAGCTGGTGGTGCTGCGGAAAGAAAAAGACCGCCGGGGGTGAGCAGAAACAAATCCAGGACTAAATACTGTGGCGGTGATCAATACCTTCAAAATCTGACTAAAAGCCTGTGGGGGTGACGAATGCCCTTAGCATGCATGCATGTTTAGGATTTTATGAATCTCTATAAAAAATAGGGACGGTCTATTGAACAGGCGACTGAAATTTTCTTAAATTTCAGTCACTTTTCTTAGCTATGGGATTTTTCTGTGTTATGCTGTTAGTTCTACAAAACAGAAAGACAAAAAAATTATAAACTAGACAAAAGTAAATCTAGGTGAACCCTACAAATACAAAAATAAAAAGAATTAAAAGTTACATTACGTCACTTAGTAATGCAATTTTAGGCTTAGTACTGTTTAACTGTAGGTGACTGAGGAATAAAAAAATTTCAGGCAACTGAAAATTAGTAAACCCATAAAAAATATCAGCCGGAGTAGACGTGTTTTGCAAAAACCTGCGAGTTCTTCAATTGATCACCGGCCCACCGCCAGTGAGACGGAGCTCACAAGCGCCATACGTACGTAATAAAAAAGAAACCTCGACGCTAGAATTACCGGGTACCGGCCTGTAGGGCTTCATCTTCCAGCGGTACGTGTCTTCTCTACCCGTTGGCTTCTGCTGCAGTACCACGTTGGGCGTTTCATCTTGCAGCGGGTTTGCGACGAAGACGAGGTTGGTGTTGCCCTTTTTCTGGATGTCGGTAAATACACCCACTCGTGGGTCGCTCGCAGTCCAGAGTCCAGCCGGGTCCTCGGGGCGCCCCAGTTCAATCTGCGAGTCAGCACGTATGCAAGCAACCAATTAAGCTCATATCCGTCCCCAAGTTAGATCAATCTAGGTAACAACAATGTTGTACTTACAGGACCGTTGTCAGCTGCTCGAAGAGGACGTTTGACGCGGTTGGGCTCGCTTTCGTTGAAGAGGGAGAAGCCCCCGTTGCCGCTGACGCCCTCCTCCTTGATCCAGAGCTGCAGGCAGGCATGCGTTGGATTGCATGCATGCATATACAGTATTAGAATTAACAGAAATGAAATGGATAGCGTGCGTTCTTAATCGCATGCATGCATGCCTGGTCATCAGGAAAATAGGTTTCCTCGGCGCTCTTAATCACAAGGGTGACATTCATGCCGGAGGCCGCGAGGTAGTAATAGCTGCCAGAAGGCGGTTGTGGTTGTGGGAGCTGTTTTAGGCGTATTGTGAAGTACCCGGCCATCTTTCCACTGCGTGCTGCTTCGTCGGGGGTGTATATGTTGAGGTTTGCTTGCTGGGATCGATCGATGTAGGAGGCACCTAGCTGGAGGTGTGTTTATATATACCGGAGATCGAGCAGCCAAACCCAATCAGCGTCGAGATCCAAACTAACTAATATCATTACAAGGTAATTTGTTTTTATTTGCTCCCGCCGGTTGAAACTAACTAATGTATGTCACATTCTGAAAGTTCATTTACAACTCCATTATACATAAATTACAGTAAATTATTTATGTAATTTTGGTTCTTGGTCACCGTAATTATTCTTGAAAGTCTTAATAACTCATATTTCCATAACATGATTCAAAATCTCACATGTACCTTGAGAGGTTGAGCAAAAACAAAGAAAAAAATTATATATCAACAAAATACGACAATGTGGTGAACCTGTAATGTTCTTCACATGTACTTTGAGAGGTTGAGCAAAAACAAAGACAAATAGAAAATAAAATTATATACCAACAAAATACGACAATGTGGTGAACCCGTTATATTCTTAATAAAAAAATCATAATAAATTCGGACCCAATTCATCAGATGGGAAAAAGTGCAAATCTTAAAGCATATCGGACGAATGAAAATTCAACAATTATGTTTTTTTTTACAACACGAATCTTATAGCACATCTAACGAACAGAAAAGTGACAGTTTTAGCTTCAAAAAACTGCTGTGCTGCTTCTTGGGTGTTCTTCGTCGGGGGTGTATATGTTGAGGTTTTGCTTGCTGGGATCGATCGATGTAGGAGGCAGCTAGCTGGAGGTGTACGTTTATATATACCGGAGATCAAGCAGCCAAACCCAATCAGCGTCGAGATACAAACTAACTAATATCATTACAAGGTAATTTGTTTTTATTTGCTCCGGCCGGTTGAAACTAACTAATATATGTAATTAAGAAACGGGTACGTAGACTTAGTTTCCTACACGATTTTTTGAAAAAGTTCATTTTACACCGTGAACTCTTCCAAAAATCTAAAAATCAACCTGCACTACAAAACCGGGCACCCTCCCTCAACTATTAATGCTGGGTACTTTTCAGTCATAGGCTGATTTCGTGAGTGGTTTTTGCTGCTGTCAGCCACATCACTGGTTTCCGATCGATGTAGGAGGCAGCTAGCTGGAGGTGTATATATTAAAGAAAGAGGAAGAAGAAGATGTTTTTTAGGATTTGGAACCACTGTTCCTGTGTGTATTTATATGTATACAAGATTACAATACTCTGTATAGCAACAATCATTGATTGTTGGTAGAGACAAGATTACAATATTCGAATTAATACAAAACTATCTCACCCACTCAAACTGATCTTTACCACACAACTACTAGAAGCTTATACATCCAAATCACTCAAACTGAAACAATTTGCCGTTCAAAGTTTCAGACATCTCGTATATTCAAACCGAGACACAAGAATACAATTGACACAATTGTTCATTCCTGTAGCAATCAACCTTCTGAAACTGCTTCTGATTGCTTCAGCCTTCAGTACATGAACGAAATACATGAAACTATTACACGAACCACTATTCAGAATTTCAGGTACATTGAAGATGCTTCAAAGTTCAAATACATGAATCAAATACCACAATGAAAATGCTGCTGCTGGGAGCTAGCTTAAGCTGCTTGAAAATGCTATTAATTGTTGCTGCTTGCAGCAACCACTTTGCTCCGCAGTGGTTAACCAAAACTTCCGAACAGTGCTTGTGGGCGCTTCCAAGTTCATGTCATAAGTAGTCATTCTGGTTTTCATGTGAATTTGTAAGCAGTTCTGATTACTCGGGGCACATCTTGTTATTTCTGGGTGCCACCCCAAAATAACCGTGAGGATCCTTGAAACACCTGCAAAATTCAACATTTCAAAATCAATTTGAAGTTTGATTTGATTTTTGTTTTTTGTTCAAATCTTGGCAAAATTCAGCAAAAATCACAAAAATTCCCGCTTTCCCCTCCCCGGAAGCGGCTTTGCCCAAGCCACCACCACCCCGCTCCCTCGCCGTCACCGCCTCTAGCGCCGCCACCGTCATCCGCCACCTCCCGCGCCACCTCGCCCCCCCTCTTCAATGCATCCTGCGCCCCCAAGTCACCAGCGCAAGACCGCCCCATCCCATCCTGCCATGCCAGCTCCGCCCGCTCGGTGAGGGCACGCCACCATGGCGCTGCCCTTGCGCACGCCCATGCTCCACCTCACCCCGCCGCCCATGCCACCGCCTCCCTCTCTCGCGGCCGCCCAAACACGCACAGCCGCACACATCGCCGCCTCACCCCACCCATGCTTGCCACCTCGCCACTGCGTCGCATGTGATGCCATCTTTGTCGCCCGCCGCCACTCTGCTCCCACCGCCTCCACCCGCCTATAAAAGGCCGCATGGGGCAGCCCTTCCTCTTCATCCCCCACCCCCACAACCTCCTCCCTCACCGGATCAGTTGGATTTGAGCTCCCACCGCCGCCCCATCCCCTCTGTAGCCAACTGCCACCATCCCAAAACCCCAAATCCACGCAAAAACCCTAGAGGAGAGGCACCTACCTAGTGGATCCTCTCCGCGCCGCCCTTGCCCGGTCGCCGTCGGCCACCACCGCTGGAGCGCCGCTAGGTCCGCTCGCCTCCGCCCGCTCATAGCCTCTGCCGCTCGCAGCACCACACGGCGCTTTGGCCATTTGGCCAGCACCCAAGGCCTTTAAGGCCCGGCCAAAACAGGCCATGGGCCACACAGTAGCGGGCCCGCCCTTTTACTGTTTAATCAATTCAGCCTTTACTGTTCATTTGCACAGTAAATTCATTTACTGTTCATCCCAAAAATAGTTACTGTTCTAAAATCCAGAAAATGCACAGTAAACCCTAGTACTGTTCATTCTTTTAATTCAGCCTATACACTGTTCATTTCTTTAACCAAATCAGTGAATCCTATTGCTATTCACTAAATCCCTGCTCAGACATGGATAGTAAAATAGTACTATTCATTGTCCGGCACTTTCTCGCTCGAGACCCTAATTTGACATTTTATGTCCTGTCAGACCACCTCAATCCCAGAAAACACATTCTTGACTCCGTTTAGCAATACCAAGCTCCCAATAAATCTTTTCACCTCTCTATAGATTTCTTTAGTCCTTTACAATATTTTTGTTGTACTTGGATCCGAATCTCAAACCCCGTTCAGTCCAATCAAACACCAGATAAATTCCCACCATCCCACACCCTCTTCCTTTAAGTCTCTTTTTGATTTTATTTACTTACTTGTTGTTCCCAGCTCATTCCTTGTCGAGCTAGTTTTTACTTGGTTTCTTTTTATTGCATTGCTTCTCATTAGGTCATGATCTTGACAACGGACTCGAAGACACCGGACAAGACCAAGATCCACACGATTTTGTGCAAGAAGGCAAGTCGCATTCCTTGATCATTTTGAACCCACATGTCATATATTTATTATTACTTTCATTACTGTATTTGTGCCAATTACTTCAATTATTTAAATAATACTTTTGAATGCCACGATAAATAGATAAATCCTATTACCCCACATACAAACCCACCCAACACTTGTAGGCCATATGCACCTTGAAAAGTTCACATAAAATATTAGCTATATAAGTAGCTTTGTCACACAAATGTGTTTATCAATCAAAAGCAGTATTGGCAGTTCACCAATGGTTTTGATGGAGAGTTGAGGGTTGTGTCCAGAAAGTTGGATAGCCCAATAGGCTGGTGTTAAAAGCGAGTCATTAGTGAGATCAAGTGGGTGGACAACCACGAGTTGGTGTTGGTCCATTTCCTCATTGGATGACAAGTAAGGACAAGAACCTTGTGCCAAGTAACAGACATAGAAAATCGCTCAACCACAAGCGTGGTCATTACTCCCTAGCTTAGTACACTGCTCATCCGATTGAATATCTACAAGGAAAGGTAACTGCTCTTGTGTGATAGAGTAGTTGAGGCTGGGTGTGACAGAGGGGCTGAAGGGACACTCGGTAGTCTACACACAATGGTATGGACCCGTTAGCCTCGGAGTACGCATTCCACTGTTGGTCAGTGGTCTCCCGAGGGCTGTTCCGAGTAATACCTACCGGGTAGAGGCTAAAAAGGGTTGAGTAGTGAAAAGGCTTTGTTATCCCAAACTCAGTCGCACGCTAACAGGTTGCATGTCTATGATCTGACAGTATGAGTTTGTGATATCTTGTGGGTAAAGTTGGGCAACTCTGTAGAGTGTATAAAAAGGTATTTGAATATGACGTGCTTCTGGTTAATGAAGTCATGTTAATGGGTGATTCTAGTACATTAGGTATAAGTAGAGTTTTAGAGATGGTAAGTTGGTAATTGTGGTTTGTTGAGAAACCCCTGATGTTATTATTTATTATTGTTTTACTGTTTTAAATATAAACTGTTTTAACTGCAAATTGCATCCACATATGCCTGTTAAGGTAAACCCTAACCACCCATTGTACTCCTTGCATGTAATTATTTAGCTCTTCCATGTGGCTTATTTGAGTACGGAAGTTGTACTCATTCTTGCATAATCTGCAAAAATCATCTACAGAGGATATATGGGAAAACCTCAAGGATCTTGATGAAGAAGGCTTTGACAAGATCAGTAGACGGCGGTGATTAGAGTTTTTAGGTCTCGACTGCGCTCAAGCGTGCCTGTGGTTTGAAGTTCTTTTGACTTGTATTATATTAACTTTGGGCTTTGATGCCCGTGTCAGTGTCAAAACTGGCTGTTAAGCCTTATCCTTGTGTAATAAAATATTGGATTTTGTTGTAATCGAAAGCTTGCTTGAGACACTACTTACTTCGCAACTGCACATCCTGGACGGTTGTGAAGAGTTTAACGTTCCCATAATTTGAGGGCGTTACAATCCTTTAGCAATTTGAACATAGAACCCGGCTTACACTCTAGATTATCATTCTTTCACGCGGTTTAGATTATGTACCCATGTACCATTGGGTACAGCCAAGGACTTCTACAAACTGCTGGCGTTAATTGAAAAACACCCTTCAGCAATTTTACTTGCATCACTACTAGAAATCCCTGTTTTCCCTAGTGAGTAATATACTAGGGAACATGCAAAAAACTGTAGGGAATTAGTTTCCCTAGTGGCATTCATAGGGAACAAACTACTAGAGGAAAGAATGTGGGGAAAGAAAACGTTCCCTATGGGTTTTTTTTGGGGAAAACCTAAGGAAAGAATCGTTCCCTAGGATTTTAAACAATAGGGAAATCTCGTCCACATGGCATTGCAATCTGACGTGGAAAGTTTATTTCCCTACTTTACCTTTCTGCCAGCCATTTTTATATAAACATTATTTTCCTATTGCTAATTCGAAATTCATCCTCTACTGTTTGGCATGAACACTAGGGTCTGAATTTATTTATTTATTCTAAATATACATACATTATTCAAATACTTATTTATATTCAAAGACACTAAATTCACATTATCACTCAAAACAAAGTTTATGCAGGAGATAAACATAACAATATCTTGTATTTCCAATAGACCATCAAGTACTATTTGAGGCACATTTGCACCAACATATATCCAAGTGAAAACATCACACTACCAGAAAGTCCAAAAAACAACGCCCACGCTTGCACCACAAGTGCACAACACACATGCATACTGAAGTACAAATGACCAGCAAGGTTTCAGACATTAAAATGCAACCCTTACATATTAGTCATTCCATAAAACAAGGCAACATACACCACTTGCAACAAAGTATGCTTCCACATGTAATTGGACCATGACTAACATTAAAATAGTGCAAGATCATCATCTAGCGGAGAAGAGTAGTTCTCATCAGCACCGATTGACAAATGCGTTAACATAACCTCCAAATATTCCTCGAGCAATCATATTCAATGTACCATCTGGGTTCTCTACTCCAACAGCTGAACCGCTGGTATGAGGCTATATAACAAAAAATAGTTCGAAGATCAGTAAAAAAATCAGAAAAGAAATACAGTTATGTTGACATGATTTTTCAAGGGTAGCAATTTCTGCAACAATTGTAAAAGTTGTATGGTTTTCAACTACATAATGCATAAAATTTAGTAAGTAGGACAGGCATAAAGTGTTACACATGACAATTGACCAAGAAACATATGAATGCATGTATGTATAGCCTAAAGATTCATGGATCAGACACATAATCATGGACTGTTAGGTACTGTGGGTGTTAGGTAGGATGGATATTCATTTCCATGCAAATTAAGCTCTGGGTGTTACGTATTGTGGTTTAACAGTAACTGATTTTCCCTGAGGTGTTCTGTTTTAGGTCCTGAACGGTTGGGTAATGAGCTATGTAAAGTAACAGATCCAAGAGAAAGTTTCAATCTCATAGTTTTGTGTAGTGAATTTTGTAAATAGACTGGAGTTGCTCACTTTTTTTTTAGGAAAAGAAACAATTCTTCTCTGTTGAAACTTTACATTGCCTTACCATTCATCGAGGTTGAAGAAAAAAGCTTTTGTGTATACTAACTACTAAATTTATTTTGGTGTTATTTTAGTGTAAAGGTCTCTTGGGTGTCGATGAGTGTGAAAAGAATGAGTTCATCTTCTTGGATGTTTGCTTGCTTCTGTCTCCCATTCAAGGAAGACCCGCTCTTGCTATTGTTGCATCCTTAACTGCATTGGCATTGCATTGTGTAGATTCATGTCTTGTATGCTTCATCCTCTGTAAACGTCATGAAGGGGCTATTCTAACTTTCAGATCTTAATATATGCGTAAGTAATATTGGTTATGGTTTTGGTATCTCAATATGAATTTATTGTGTGGTGCATACTATTCAAAAAAGAGGAAGAGTAGATGCGAGTAACAAAGAAGTGCACACTCCGTCCCTATAATAGATTAGAGAAGATTCACAAATCAATTATTCAACTTGTTGATAGGAAAATTAATTTAACATACCGCAAAGAGTTTTTCGCTTTCACTT